>ARYC01007225.1:0-20398 GCA_000711775.1 Oxytricha trifallax
TCTTAGATCTGTAAGCAAGATGGAGTCAATGAATGATGCAATGAAAAGAGTGCAAGCACAAGAATTGATTCAAGGATTTAGAAGCCAGGAGGATTTGCATCGCTACCTGGTGCAGCAAGGTAATGAACTCATAGTAACTAATCTTGATTATGTAGTTGATTTGTTCCTGCCAAGGATGGAAGGTACTAAAATATCATTTCTAAGAGCGATACTCTGCGAAGAGAAGAAAGCATTGAAAACTTAAGATTAAAGTTTGCAGAGATTCCAAACTATCCAGAAATCTCAGTGACTAACTTATATGATGATGCTATGAACGACCCAGAGGTTTCGCTGTACTTGCCTACTAAGAAACAATTGTCAAATAAACTGCCTGAAAGAAACTATTTCTTTGGCATACTTGCAACAATTAAAGGTGATTACTTGAAAGAAAATTATTCAAGAATCTCATAAGAAAAGGTACAGCATCTCTTCAGAAGATAAGGACAAACAAGGGATCAAGATAAGTGAGAGCTGGCTATCAGAGGCTGCAGAAGCACCCTTATATTTCTAGTAAGATTTGTAGCTTAACTCTTTAGAAAAATCTGGAACTGGCATCTTCTTGATGAAGGAATAGAGCAAGCTTCACAGACAGCGAAAGTCGCAGACAAAGTATGAAGTTAGCAAGAGACTTTATTCAAATATTTAGCCTCCAGAGTCGATGAACATAGATGCAGGAGCTGGCAGTAAGAGAAGAAACCTTGGGAGGAGGGAAGCAAGAAATAGAAGAAAAGAAAGAGAAGCCAGCTCCCTCTAAAGAATTCTAAATGTGACTTATATATTCATTAATTTAACTCTAAAACTTATTTATATACATTCACTCTCCCTTCTTTCGCACGCTTTTAAGCCAATAAATTATCTACTCTCTTCGCTGAGCTTTTAATAAAGTCAACTGTATCAATAGGTAGGTCATGCATCAAATGGTAGAGCAGCATCTTCTTGTAATGGCCTTTTAATATACCCCAGTAGAACTCAATTCCATTAAACTATGGACTGTAAGGTACGTTGAACACTGGCGTTATTCTAAGTTGTTCATAACTCTTCCTTGTTTCTTTAGTCTTATGAACAGAAGATTATCAACAAACAGTATAATCTCTTATTCAGGGTACTTCTCTCCCAGCTGTTCTAAGAACTTAATATACTGCTCTGTCTTAATAGAGCGAGGATGAATAACATAAGTTTCTAAACCAGTATCTTCACTAATTACTCCAAGAATTGCCATCGTTTATACCTTGACTTTCTAGTCATATACTTCTATATTACTATGCCTCTTATACCAAGACTTCTAGATGAAAGTGTTGAAGGTAAACACAGCCTCGTCAGCATGTATAAACTTAATATTATTCTATTAGGCTCTCTGCATTTAATTATAAATATAATTTAAGTTATTGTTGTAAAATGGCAGAGTGAAATCAATCACTCTCTTGATACGATTCACACCTTTGTAAGAGATACCATTTCGTTTATAAATGTTAGCAACAGACTATGCAGAGATCTTCAACTCAGGGAACTGGCGGTGAAACATAATAGCTCGTTGGTCAAGAGAGAAGTGAGGAGCCCAATACTTCAAAGTTTTTTCATTAATAAGATAGTCATAATGCTTCTATTGAAACTTTGACTTCCTCTAAGGCATTGAATTCAGCTATTATTGCTTTAGTTACACAGCTATAAGGCAGTGGGAGCGAACAGTTGAAGGACTTCTCTTTAAGAGCAGTGCAATTGACTTATAATTAAGTACAGGTTTGACTTATTCACTGTATAAATCACATCCATATTGCAGTTTAAACACTAAATCTATATACTCTTCATCTTAAATAGACCCCATAAGCTTGCTATTTTTGTCTCGCATTTAAATAATAACCCCAACCCCTAACAAATTCCCTACAAATCAAAGCACTTATAAACCTCATTAAGGGGTTTTGGGGTTTTGATTGAGTTCTAATCATTGAAATAGTAAATGAGTCATTCAAATTAAATTTAACACATCAATATGTGTTAATACCAAAATAAATCTATAAATCTTAATCGTCACTTAGTCACATTTTAATGAGTAGTAGTGGAAGAAAAAAAATACGATAAAACATCTCTTTACCACTTCTCTTCTAAAAAAATAATTAAGTTATCACTAACTTATAATCATGATTTACAATTTAATTAAAAAACTAGCTATTTGTAATATTTTCAATTAGTCTTTTGTATTCATTATGTAAATAATCAGGAAAAAAGGATATTTCTGACTTAAAAATTTTCGAATAAAATAATTATTATGAATTTTAAATACACTATTAAATTATAGCTTAAAATATAATTTTTAAGTGATGTCAAAGATTCTTATAAGAGCTTCAGAAATTGAGTTTAATTTTTAGTAAAATATAATAAGTTTGTATTAATATTGGTATATTAAAAAAAAGAATATACCAATATTGGACATTAAAGAAGATAAATATAATTTAAAGAAGAATAAATTTAATTTGTGTATTAAATAAATTATAATAATTAATAATAAATTTTGTAAAAAGGAATGTTGCCAAACATATTTCTTAATGTTAAAATCAATATAATAAAGGAGAATATTTCTTTAAAATTTTAATTTTATGCAAACAAGTTTTTCTAAATCTAATTTTTCTACTATAATTTAGGCTACGATACTGTGTTTTCCCCAATCAAAATAATCGAAAGGATTGAAAGATTAAAAGATACATTTTAAAGGGGAAAATTACAAAATCATTTCTTGAATATTAAACTTATTTATAATAAATAATAATAAAATCATAGCTAAATAATTAAATTAATTTAATAAATGCAAATTTAATTAGGTAGAATTAAACAGAAATATTTGATATTTCAGATTATTTCCTACTCAAAAACTCTAACAGAATCATCAATGTATTATTGCAATATTAGCAATTAGCTCAGATAAACTTTCATTTAAAACTTTAAATATATTTAAGACTAATCCTACCCATTTGATAATCTTGTTTTTGAAAAAGATTTACCAATTAATTTAATTAAGGGAGTTAATGATTTTGCTTTCATAAAGAATATTTGCCAGAATTAATAAGTAACCTAATGACTTGTGATATTTAATTCAGAAAGTTTAGTACTAGGTGTATACGATGTCGATATTGATCAGTTGCAATTTAATCTCAGTTATGAAGTTAAAAATCCAGGTCATAAATATAAGAAATATATCATATTAATATGAATGAAATTAACTGGACCAGAAAATGCTTAAATTATTCTTGTAAAAGTGATCCCCTAAGGTTGTAGTAGTAGGAAAAAGTATTTGTTGGTTTATGGAAGATAGAATCAAATGAAACCAATTTAGTTGGTTAAGAAAATTTAAATGAAATACAATGACAGATAAATAAATATTGATGCATCTTTAAGTATCAGTTAATTTTCTCACAAATTCTTTGGAATTATCTCTGAAGACTTCAGAATAACAATTTATCAATCAATTTTAAGAGACATAAAGAAATCTATTACAAAATTAATTATAAGTCTTCCTGTCACATATAAAGAAGATACATTTAGATTTAATATATATAACAGAAGTTAAAGATTGGAATAATTAACAAACTAGTAATTTTTCGACATCTATTATTGTTTCTCTATGCTAGTAAAAGTTTATACTCTATTTTCATAGAGTAACTCTAAATAAAGCTTATAATAATCTCACAAGCTAGTTTATAAAATAAATTCAAAAAACTCCTTAGATCGAGTTCTCTAATATATTTGGAATCAAGACTGTCCCTGGTTGTTTTATAATTGGTAATTACATAAGAAAGATAAATTAAGCCATTTTATTAGACTTAAAACAGTATCAAATATTCAATGATCATTTACAAAATATTAAATGTGAAGATATTTACTGTAAATACCACAATGAAATACACTTAAAATAAAAATTTGACTAAGATTTCAAAGAGAAAGATAAGCATGAGTTGTTTAAGTAAATGTACAGAACTTAGGAAAATCGTCAAATAACTTTGTTATTATCAATTGGGGATCAAGATGACGACTTATTACTGTATCATCCATTAATGAGGATTAATAAATTAAAAGAACAACAAAGAAAAGTTAAAAGTATTGTGTCAATGTCTATGGAGTCTTCACTTTCATATAAATTGGGAGAAATTTAATATTAATTAGTAATGATGAAATACTCAAGGTAAAAAAAGTCAAGAAAAGCTGAAATTCAATTCATTTGAGATCCTATTAATATTTAATTTTAAATTTTCACTCAAATATTGAGATATATCTAATTATTAAATTAGTTTAAGTTAATATGCTGTAATAATTTAATTTTAACTTACCCTGATTTTTTTACCTTATTGAGATTTACTAAAAGTCTCTTGATAGTTAGATTATCAAAATTATTATTTTTTAAATATAAAATGCCCTTTAAATTATTATCTATTACTTTATTACATAAGATGAAACATTAAGTATATAAGTTTTGATTAATTAAATGTTTTTAGTGTTTTTTAATTAATTTGAATTCGTTTTTCTAAACGCATAATAAATATCAATTAAAAAATTATTATCTTTAGTATTTTTAAGTTTAATATCTAATTTTTATTTAAATAAATATCGAATACAATTTATAATTAATATCTTTGGATTTTTTAATAAAATAATTATAATTCAAAGAATGCCAACTCTTAGAAGGAGAAGGATTTTTATAAAATTAGAGAAGATAATTGGACTCAAGGAGAAAAATAGGAATCGTTTACAATTGATCCAGCAAATTTAAATTGTTTCAGTTCAACTTAGAACTCTTAAAATATGATATCTGGGCTAACTTAAGGTCAATTTATAATAAAAACCATAAAATAGTCTTAGAAAATTCATTAAAATTCTAATAACCATAATTACTATAATTTAGTATAATTTCAAATAATTTTTCTTCAAATATAAATATTTATATATATATATTTTAACTATAAAATTTATAGCAAAAGTACGATATTTATGGGTTATATGTTGGGTGTAATACAAAAGATAAATGCTGGTTAAGGTATGGTTCCACCCGAAAATCTAATGTTAGGAAAGCATTTAAAAATATAATAAAAGCAGATAAAGTCTTAACATCTGAAATTAGTTCATTATCAACTAAATTTTATTTAAAAAGATATACTAATATTTCTAGTGAAACTTACTCTATTTATTATAAATAATTTAATAAATTAGTATTTTTTATAAAAATTAATTGAAATTAATTTTTAGTATTGTATTAGTATTATTTGCAATTATAATTAATTCAAGTAATATAAAAAATTTATATTTGATTAATTCAAAAAGTATTTATAGACCAATATTATTAAACATATTTATAATAATAAATTTAAAAATGAATCTTTAACTCGGTAAAATTAAGCAAAAATATTTAATAATTTAGGCATTATCTTATTCTGAAACTATGGCAGCTACCTTAAAATATTGCTTTAAAATAAATAAACAATATAGGATTTTACAAATTCAAAATTTCAATTAATTTTAAGCCTAATTTTACCCATTTAGACAATTAATATATAAAAAAACTATCACAACCTAATTAGAATATATTGATAAATATTAGTTCGTTAAGTTCATTAACTCTAAATAATAAGTTACTCAGTAATTGGTTACTTTTAATAATTTAGATTTATGTTTGAAAATTTTCGATGTTGACTCATAAACTATGGAACTCAAATTTAGCTATGAGATAAATGTAAATTCTTTAAAAAAATTAATAAGTATAGAGATGTAAGTTAAATGATAATCACAGGCCCAGAAAATGCTTAGATAATTCTCGTAAATCAAAACATAAAACCCATTAATGAATTTTAATTGTTTTTTTAATGAAATGGTTAATTTTTTGGAATAGGATTTCTAAAGGTTTGATCGTAATTTTAGTTTCCTAATTAATTGTCTTTTTTTGTGTTTGTAATTATATGTGATTCGATTTTGTACTACTATGAATACTTCAAAAAGTGATTATATCAATTATTATTTATGAAATTATATTTAGTAATTAATTTTCGATATGCCTTACTTAATTTTATATTAAAAAGTGCTCTTCCTCTAAATTCCATATTCCACATTTAAAGTTGCTTATTTTCATAATTTAATTACGTTAGGAAGAAATACTCTTGCTGTAGTATTACTTTAATGGAGCTAACTATGAAAAATGTAAATCCATGTTAAATATTTATTTCCAACTTCAATATCTTTTTCCATAATAAATGTTTAAATCGATCTACTCGAAAATACCTATGTTTGAAAGGTGTGTTATCTATAATTGATATAAGAATTACATAATTTTAATTGACATGAGTTTCTCTCATTTTTCTTTAAACTAATGATAAAAATTTTGGATCAATTGTTTGAAAATATCTCATTTCTGCAAAATTAGTATATTTTATTCATTTATTCAAAAAAAACTTTGGATAAACTGATTAAAATAGACTTTTATAACAGTTTATCAACTCTATAATAAATAAATTAAAGGTTTAAATTATTATGCATTATTTTTCAAAATATTCTTTTGATAAAATGTCAAAAATTATCAATGAAAGAAATATATCGTTTCCCAAAATCATTGATAAAATTAATCTTTTATAAAAGATTAAGAACATTAAAAAGAAAGTTGTAAAATATAACATTTCCATTAAAATTCTCAAAACACTTATCTAATGATCTATTTACAAAAAGTGTGAAAAAAATGTTCTTTCAAAAAATATTTTTTATCTATTGAATCAGCTTTAAAAAAATGCTTCATAACCCAAAGTAACCATAATCCCCAACATTATACATATCAATCAAAACACATATAAAACTCATTAACGGGTTTGGGGTTTTGAATATTCCTATGAATTATTATTTGTTAGTTACGGGAGATAGAGTGAATTGAAACCCTATTAATTTGTAAAAAAAATAGAGGTTATATACAAAAGAAGTAATATTGTAGAAATACATTTGAATTGGAAAATTATTTAAAATTAAAATTAATATAAATCAAAATTGTGGCAGTTAAAGTTGGCCAATTTAAACGATCTTGAGCTCATTGGATAGAAAATTCAAAATTAGCTTGACTTTACTATTGGAAGTAATGTTTTATTGAATTTCTGGATTGAGATATTTTCACTTTAGTTAAACACCTCTAAATTCATTAAATTATACTATCACATTAAAGTGAAGATATCTCGCCCCATGATGTGATAAAATATTACCGCCAAGAGTAAAGTCAAGCTAATTTTGAATTTTCTATTGAATGAGCTCAAGATCGTTTAAATTGGCCAACTTTAACTGCCACAATTTTGATTTATATTAATTTTAATTTTAAATAATTTTCCAAATTCTAATGTGTTTTTACAATATTGCAATTGATGAGTGTTTAAGTTTGAATCAAGTTGCTCATAAATATTTTGCAATAATAACATCAAAATCATAAATTATTATTATCTAATCAAAGCTAAGTGAGAAGTAAAATTCTTTGTAAGAATTAGTTATCTAATTGACTAATCCACTTAAAAAATAATAAAGTCGGCCCTTATAATTGATCGAAGTTAAAGATTGGATATTTCAAGAAAATTATAATTTAAACACATCAATAATTGTATCTTTATGTAATAATTAATTAAAATGTTGGTAAATATTTTCGTCAGTTGATGATATTATTTAAGAGTGTAAGTATATAAGAAGATATGATCAAACATCTTTTATGGTTTATTAAACACTAATTAATTATGATCACTATAAATATGGTAAAATCTCCACTCTGATTGGGCTTTAGCACTTTGGTTATTTTAAATATTTTTTAGTGATCATATAATTAATTTTGCCAAACTAACTCTTAATAAAACAAACAAAAATTAACTGGATAGCTGATTAAAGAAGTTTAGGAAAGTTCTTAAGTTAAGTATCCCGAAATATCTGGAATTTTAAATATACCAGGGTGCTTTATAATTTCCAATAACTTATCTCTATAAGAAAAACAAAATGAATATTACATTAAGCAATATCAAATATTTAATGACAGTTTTTAAAACAATAAAGTAGAATTCATTTAATCTAGATATGACAACATTTTTTTATTTCTAAAAATGGAATTATTTGACTAAGATTTTTTAATTTTAAGATAATCTACAATTGTACAATTAAATGTATAAAAATAGTCTTTATGATAAAATACCAATTTTATTTTCCAAACGGGAAGATGATGATATAGTAATATATCACCCATTAATTCCAGGATACAAATTAGATCAGAAGAAAGAGTATCTTATTAAAAGAGTTCAGATAATTCGTAAAAAATCTTATCACTAATGTAGATAGGCAGAGATTAATTGCTAGCAAATATTGATAGAAAACTTAAAATAATTTAAATTTAGATAAATTGATATTTAAAATTATTGATATAAATCATTAAAATTTAATTAGAATTTTGTTTAAAATATAAGCTTAAGTTTTCAATATTATTTTTAATATTTTATTAAAGGTTTTATAAATTGTTCTCTATGAATATTAATTTCAATAAACTTTCATAATAATTTATACAATTAATTATAAATTTTATATTTAAGATTATAATCATTCCGAATTGTTAAAAATGCTTGTTTTCATCATGCATTTTATTTAATAATTAAAATAACTTTTAAATAAATTAATTAAAAAATTGATATATTAAAAATCAAATATAAATGCAATTTATTTGAGGCATATTGTTGTAAATTATTAAAAACGAAGACTTTGTTTTATATTAGAGGATAAATAAAAAAAATATTTTAATAATACTTTTAGTAATGATGAAACTCATAATTAAAGATAACAAAATCATTGTTAAATTAATACAAAAGCTGTAAAATATATATCATTAAGGCGTAATTATTATGCTGTTTCTTTAAATAAAATGAGATTGTAAATTAATAATAAATGAATATTTCATATTGATTAGAGTTTTAATATTTTATTCTTAATTCATAAATTGATGTTATTTTTCTTTTTTATTCTAATTATCCTATTATTTTTATTTAACAAATTTATAATTGGCCTTTTTACGAACAGCTTGCAAGTCTTAACTTTTTAATAAATTCAAGTTTAGATTAAAAATGAGTGAAAATTTAAGCATTAAATAAAAGAATTTTTGTTGAGATTGTTAGACTGTTTATTTTATAGATGAATTGAAATGATTGAAATTATGCTATTTATTAAATTAATTTTTTAATATTTTATTTTATGAAAAAATATGAAATTATCAATCATTAAACAATGATTTTATATGATTGATAGAGTTGTATAAAATTGCTGATAAATGATATTATTTTATGTCCTTTTGATTGACAAACTTTACTGCATATTTTCTATTGAATATACTATAAACTTAATAAGATTTATTGTCACTTTTTATATTTTATTTGGTTTAATTTTCAATCAATTTTATGCTATTACAAGTTCAAAGTAGGTGATTCACTCATGCACTTCCAGTAAAATTAAATTCATTTATTTAATATATTTTAATGAATACTAAACTCCATAGGACTTCAAATTTTCTTATAGATTTAAAAACTTGAAACGAGCGTTTTTATTTTACTATATTTTATTCAAAATATCTTAAAAGCTTCATATTTAAAAATAGAAATTGAAAGCTATTAATATAATTGCGATAAATACAAATTTAAATAAGTTAAAAAATAAATGAAGAATTTCTTTATTTAAATTGTGATTTTGATATTGACTAATCTAATGTATAATATCAAACCATCTTTTTATCGAGGATTAATGTTAAAATGCTTTAAGTTAAATTAAATATAAGATCATTTGTTAAGCTAAAATTTAGGAAGATAGGTAATATAATTTTTAATTTTTTACCTTAAAATATTGGAAAAAAGTTCAATTCATAATAATTTTAATTATAATTGAATGAATATCCATAAAAATTGAAAATTCTTAAATACTACAAAAGATTAAGGTGTTGATAATGATAATTTTTCATATTTCTATATTGTAATCTTATATAAACCACATAAATTTGTTTCAGAAAGTAATTTTATTTGTATTTATAGGAAATATTATTGTAATTAAATTTCTTTTGGTAAAATCTAAGTATAAACGAAGCAATGCCAAAGTATAATTTATAAATTATTAATAAATAAATATTTAATTCTGGCGTTATTAAATTAAAATAAAAGTAAGAACAAATCATTGCCATATTCAATTAATTTAATTTTAATTTTAAATATATTTAGAAATATTTTATTTTTATGATAATATAATTTTTATTTTTATTGACTGTATTTTTTAATCTTGAATTTTAATTACATTTACAATTAGTAAATGAAGATAAGAATTGCGCTAAATTTTTTTATTTTTTATCGGATAAAAGTTAAAATCATTCTTTCACTTAGCTTCTATATAAAATAAATCAATATAAATATATTAGCTTCCTATTAAAGCAATTAAATTTATTAAAACTTTTGAATAAACTTATTCCTTTTTCATTTGAACTCAGTTGTTAAGTTAAGAGAATGATATCTTTCAATGTAATCATTAATCATTCGCATTAAAATATTCTTCAATCCGCTTTTACAGAGCATCTGTTTGATGAATTATTAATAGATCTTAGCTAATCTCTTAAGGGCTTGAATTGTCATGTGTCATATACTCTTTATCTTCAACTTTCTATTTGGCTTCTTCAAGCTATAATAACTAATCTCTTGGTATCTTTTACTAAACTAATTCTATTATGTCATTGATGACAATTTCAAACATTTTTTCATTATTATTCTCAAATATATTTTTAGCTGTCCAAAGACATTATTCGGTTTCAATCCCACAGTAAGCTAATTCTCTCAAACACAAAGCATAAGTATTTTTGCCAAATTGAATTTAAAATTCATTAAACCCTGCAATAACTTTTTGTAATAGTTTAAGGTAATCTCTCTTGAAAACATTTGGTTATAAATCTTTTCTTAAAATGAATAAAGGGAGCCTCAAAGTTTGTGCTTTCCAAGTTGAGTGCCTAAAATTTCTTTATTTATATTTATTGATGATTTCTATTGCCCTATTAACACTAAAATCTATCTTAAAATACACCCTATCATATTCACCCCACAGATGAGTTTATTATCTTATTTTACTTTTCTTCATTAGAAATTCACTTTATTTTAAATAATCTTCAGCATTTGGTAAATTTTCTAACTAAATGTTCATATCAGCAATTAATATTGTCAAAACTCATTATAAACTGAGAAAGTAAATCATTATAATTAATGATAATTAAATTTGCCGACGATCTTTATCAAATTCGATTGATAATTTAAAATTAGCTGAACTATATAATTAACAGTTTTATTTTGTCTCATATCTGACGAGCTAACTCTATTAAATATAGATTTTAATATTTAAGGCATACCAAAATCGATATAAATCGATTTCGAAATTTGATAAAATAGTACCTCCAATAAATTATTCGGCTAGTGTGACAAACACTCACTCCCCCTAAGGTGTACTTTTGAAATTGTATACTGATAGAACTCGACCTCCTGAGCAAAGTTTTCTTAAGAACTAGACGTACGCGGATAATAGTTTTTGAGATATACTACTTCATAAGTCAAAAAATCATATATAAAATCATAAAATTTGGCTTTAAGTTTTTGTGACAAATTTCCCAAAAAAATCATTTTTGCCACTTTCTAATAAATTTTTTATCTTTTAATTAATTATTCATGATAGAATTAAACATTTATTCTCATATTTAATTTAAGGCAAATTTATATTTTTATTAAAAAAAATTATAATAATATAGAAAAGCTTTTAGTTAAAAATATTTTGATATAAATAAAAAAGACTATAAATTTGCCTTAAATTAAATATGAGAATAAATGTTTAATTCTATCATGAATAATTAATTAAAAGATAAAAAATTTATTAGAAAGTGGCAAATATGATTTTTTTGGGAAATTTGTCACAAAAACTTAAAGCCAAATTTTATGATTTTATATATGATTTTTTGACTTATGAAGTAGTATATCTCAAAAACTATTATCCGCGTACGACTAGTTCTTAAGAAAACTTTGCTCAGGAGGTCGAGTTCTATCAGTATACAATTTCAAAAGTACACCTTAGGGGGAGTGAGTGTTTGTCACATTAGCCAATTATTCTGCTTATTATATTTTTTATAGACTGGACTAAAATCATTAAATTATCAAATTTTTATATGGCATTATTATTGTAATTTGTGAGTAATGAGATGTTTAAAAATAAAATATAACATATCACTATTTAATACTATTATAAATTTATCAATCTTAGTTGGAACGTAGGCGGAATTAAAGAAGAAATCCGTGACGTAGCAGTAGTGGAGTACGAAAATATACTAAAAAAATATCTCTACTTTTCTTAATATAACTAGATGTCACTAATTAATAGATCTCAACAGATAATTATTGTCCTTTAATTTTAATTACTTTCCAATTTTTTAAAATTCCAACATTATCAAAACTTTAATTCTACTTAAATCGTCATGACTATTTAATTATTTATTTAACATTTTAAGCTTATCTTAATTTTTATTACTGTAATCTTATTCAATCAAGAAATTTTTCCTTAAATTTATGTACTTTAACTATTATATTGTATAGTCCAATAATTTCTTTGTTCTCATTAGATACCTAATAAGATTTTTGCATTTATCATATTAAGAAGAACTATACATTATTTCGCACAACATTATGTATAAAAATTCCTTAATAACATCTTGTTATTATTCTATCCATAAAAATGTTTTGTTTATATCTATTTGAACAATTTCTTGAAAGACTCCTATTTTAATATTTTAATAGATTTCTAAGAAGTACTTGAAAAAACCTGAAAACTTTTTTAAATCTTTATATTTCCCTTTTTTAATATTTCAAAAGACTTTGAAAAAATTTTTCATTTCATCATTTATCAATTTTTTAGACATTTTATATATCAAATTCTCTTTACAAGAAGTTTCATGTTTATCATGTCTTCTAAATCTCAGACAGTAGCATAATTCAAATGAGTTTCTGTTTTAAGATAGATTCAAAACCCCAAAACCCTTTAATGAGGTTTATAAGTGCTTTGATTTGTAGGGAATTTGTTAGGGGTTGGGGTTATTTATTAAATGCGAGTCTAAATTTACAAGCTTTTGGGGTCTATTTATGAAGAAGAATATATAGATTTAGTGTTTAAATTGCGTTATGGATGTGATATTTATAGTGAATAAGTCAAACCAGCACTGAACTATAAGTCTATTGCACTGCTCTTAAGGCGTAGTCCATCAACTGTTCGCTCTCACTGCTTGAAAGCTGTGTAATTAAAGCAATAATAGCTAAAATCTTAGCCTAAGAGGAAGTCAAAGTTTCTATAGAAGCATATTGAATATCTTATTAATGATAAAACTTTGAAGTATTGGGCTCACTTCTCTCTCGACTAACGAGCTATTATGTTTCACCGCCAGTTCCCTGAGTTGAAGATCTCTGCTTAGTCTATAGCCAACATTTATAAACGAAACGGTATCTCTTGCAAAGGTGTAAATCGTATCAAGAGAGTAATTGATTTCACTCTGCCATTTTACAACAACAACTTAAATTATATTTATAATTAAATGCAGAGAGCCTAATAGAATAATATTAAGTTTATACATGCTGACGAGGCTGTGTTTACCTTCAACACTTTCATCTAGAAGTCTTGGTATAAGAGGCATAGTAACATAGAAGTATATGACTAGAAAGTCAAGGTATAAACAATGGCAATTCTTGGAGGTATTAGCGAGGATGCTGGTTTAGAAACTTATGTTATTCATCCTCGCTCTATTAAGACAGAGCAGTATATAAAGTTCTTAGAACAGCTGAGAGAGAAGTACCCTGAATAAGAGATTATACTGTTTGTTGATAATCTTTCTGTTCATAAGACTAAAGAAACAAGGAAGAGTTATGAACAATTTAGAATAACGCCAGTGTTCAACGTACCTTACAGTCCATAGTTTAATGGAATTGAGTTCTACTGGGGTATTTTAAAAGGTCATTACAAGAAACTGCTGCTATACCATCTAATGCATGACCTACCTATCGATACAGTAGACTTTATTAAAAGCTCAGCGAAGAGAGTAGATAATTAGTTGGCTTAAAAGTGTGCTAAAGAAGGGAGAGTGAATGTATATAAATAAGTTTTGTAGTTAAGTTAATGAATATATAAGTCACATTTAAAATTCTTTCGTGAGAGCTGGCTTCTCTTTCTTTTCTTCTACTTCTTGCTTCCCTCCTCTTAAGTTTCTTCTCTTGCTGCCAGCTCCAGCATCTATGTTCATTGACTCTGGCGGCTAAATATTTGAATAAAGTCTCTTGCTAACTTCATACTTCGTCTGCGACTTTCGCTCTCTGTGAAGCTTGCTCTATTCCTTCATCAAAAAGATGCCAGTACCAGATTTTTCTAAAGAGTTAAGCTACAAATCTTACTTGAAATATAAGGGTGCTTCTGCAGCTCTGATAGCCAGCTCTCACTTATCTTGATCCCTTGTTTGTCTTTATCTTCTGAAGAGATGCTGTACCTTTTCTTATGAGATTCTTGAATAATTTCTTTCAAGTAATCACCTTTAATTGTTGCAAGTATACCAAAGAAATAGTTTCTTTCAGGTAGTTTATTTGACAACTGCTTCTTAGTAGGCAGGTACAGCGAAACCTCTGGGTCATTCATAGCATCATCATATAAGTTAGTCACTGAGATTTCTGGATAGTTTGGGATCTCTGCAAACTTTACATCTTAAGTTTTCAATGCTTTCTTCTCTTCGCAGAGTATGGCTCTTAAAAATGAAATTTTAGTACCTTCCATCGTTGGTAGAAACAAACCAACTACATAATCAAGATTAGTTAGTATGAGTTCATTACCTTGCTGCATCAGGTAGCGATGCAAATCCTCCTTGCTTCTAAATCTTTGAATCAATTCTTGTGCTTGCACTCTATTCATTGCATCATTCATTGACTCCATCTTGCTTACAGATCTAAGAAATGATATTCAAATTTAAGTTTATTGATTTCAATTATAAACCTCTGTAAAACTTACTACTAAATATGAGCATCATATAGGAGGTCAACCTCTAAGAAGGATATGGAGAAGGTTTAGAGAACTGGTTTCAAACTTGAGTACCTCTAAGAAGGATATGGAGAAGGTTTTGAGAACTGGTTTCAAACTTGAGAGATAGATATCAATTTCTACTGTTATAGCTCCATATTTTTAAATTTAAACTGGTACGTACTTAATTAGGAGCAGCTCCTAAAATGCTAGTACTTAATTAAGAGCATCAATTAAAGCTAATACTTAATTAGGAGCACCCTAATTTTAATCATAAAATCACAAAATACCTCCTAAAGCAGTACGTACTTAATTAGGTGCACCTCCTAAATCGGTACGTGCTGTAATCAACTTATTATTGATAGTAAAAATGTTACTTCCTCCCCATATTTAGAGCTGGATTGTCTCTTAACACTTACATTTCTTCTCTAATACTCTAAAAACTTCCCTACAAACTTGTAGGCCCGCAAACCTCTCATATAAGCTCTCAGTTATAGAGGCAGTTTTATAATTTAAAATTCAAATTTAAATATGAGCGCTAACATTTTAAGAAAAACAACAGCACTTCCATCAAACTAAACGAGACTTACCTTTGGCAGCAATAAAAAGTGTGATAGCCGTGAGATGAACTCACTTAAAGAACTACCAGAGCTATAACTTGAGGTCTCTGTTATTTAAATAGAAAATATTAATAGAAAATATATGGCAAACAAGTGTGTCAGAGACAGAGAGGAGGAGAAAGTTAGAAATGAAGTTTCTATGTAAGCAGAGGAAGTTGAAGTATATTTTTGTGAGAAGTGTGAAAGAGACTTCACTCATAAATCTAGCTGGTACAGGCATATGAAGGTCCATAAGGAAGCTAAGCCTACAGTATACTTAAAGCATGACAAAGTAGATGGAAGTATGATTGCTTTGAGTGCCATAAGCAGTACTCTCATACAAGAGACTTAAAGAAGCATATTTTAAAAGCCCACAAGAAAGAGATAGAAGTTGAAGATTAAGACACTCAACTGAAGTTGCTCAACAAAAGAAAGCAAGGAAACCTCTTTAAGCTGCTGAGCTTTAACAAGCAAGCGAATCAGAGTATGTGAGGATTGCACGCAACCTCTTAGCATCAGAGGTCACTAAAATCATGATTAAAATATAATACAAGAAAATTCCAGTACTAGCATAGATTGATTTAGATACTTCTCTCTAAAGCTACCTAATTCTAGAGGACTCCTATGACAAGAAAGTTATTAAGGATCATCAGTATGCTAACAAGGTATATCCTTAAACTATCTCCTTAGTGATGATAAATATTAAATGGAGTTTACTAATGAGTATTAAGTACTCACTCAGGCTAAGTTTAAAGAGTGCAAATACTTAATAAAGCTAGATGTTGTTCTCCTAGCCAAAGATCATGTAGCTTTCTGACTACCACTCTTTGAAATGACACTGAGAGATTTCATATCTGATCAAAGAAATCATAGATAGCTTGCGTTAATAGCAACCTAAGCTATACAAGGCTTCAAAGAGCTTCATAAGTTAGGCTTTGTTCACAGAGATCTCAGCCTGAGAATATAATGTTGAACTTTCACCAGTGACAGTAACTATTATTGATTTCAACAGAGCCTTAAGAGTGAAGTGTAATTGGAACTCCAGGTTATTATCCAGAAAGAGAAGACTGGAGAGATGGAGACTTACAGTGGGATGTGTGGGCTTTAGCAGCATTAATAATAGAGTGTGATATGCCTCGAAACGATTACTTCTCTATAAGATGTGAGAAGGATGCAAGGCAAAGAATAAAGCAATTAATTGACAAAACAAGAGTGTCTCAATCAATGAAGCAAATGGCAGAAACAATAATAATAAAACCAAACTCAAGATCAGAAATATCAATAGAGTAGATAGAGTTGTGGTTAAGTAAGATAAACTTCAGACCACTCCCACATGATCCAAAAGTGCATTTTGAGTGATTAAATTAAATAAATTTACTATAAATTTCACAATAAAACATATTAATAACCCCAACCCCTAACAAATTCCCTACAAATCAAAGCACTTATAAACCTCATTAAGAGGTTTTGGGGTTTTGACTATTAGGGAATTCTCGTTAAACAATTTAGTCCATGACTATTTTGTTATTTTACAATAATTAAATTTTTATTATAGAACATTATTCTAATTATATTTGTAATTAGAATAATGTTCTCGTTTTAATAGATATGCTGTTAAAATTTTGCAATTAAAATTATAAAATTTGTTATTTTCTATTTTATGTTAAATGAGTGATTTTAAACTATATATTAAATATAAAAACATATCGAAAAACAATTACTAATAATAATTCTTACTTATAAATCCAATTATATAATATAATACTAAATTTTAATTTATCACATCATAAAACAAATTTAAGCATTTTTTATATTTACATGACAGTATTTTTATCGTTTATAAAAAGAAAATACAAATATCTTTTTATAAAAATAGTATTTACAAAGTCTTTTTAGAGCCTGTGAAATTGGATTGTATTATACTATCAATTAAAAAAAGTTCTTCTCAATTTATATTAGATTTAAAAACTCTTTTTTTTGTAACATTAATTTTGAATATTAATTCTTTCCCTCATTTATACTTTAACAGATTAACAAATCATTAATTGTGTAATTCATTTTCTTAATAATAAATTATTGTATAAAAGATATAATGGACAACACCCAGCAAGCCCCAACATAAAGCTATACGGATCTTTTCATATCTGAAGCCAAACACATTTCTCACATCGTTGCAGTCATTAAGAGTTTGGCATATATGGTTGAACGCTGGTCTGAAAAAACCTGCTCAGGACTTAAGCAGGAAACAAATAAAGCTTGCTAAAAATTTTTGGAATCCGCAAAAGATAATCAAAACCCCAAAACCCCATCAGTAGTTTGATTGAGTTTTTGATTGATAAAAGTAGACTATTAGTGCATAATTTAGGGTTTTAAAAGGGTTTATGTAAGGGGTTAGAGTTTAAATGTAATGTAAATTAGTGTGTATTTTAGGTGTTGTATTTTAAATATTCACTCATCAGTACCTTGGCATCATGAAGCAACTAGAGATTTGTTAGAATAAGAGGTAGTTACTTTGGACACCTTTAGTCTTGAATTTAGACTCTTAATGTCATTTAGTATAGAAAAGCTACATGATTTTAAACAAGGAGAATTGCCTCAAGATTAATTATAAATCTGCTCTCTCTATCCCTTGCTTTAGTAAGAGCTTGATAATCATTGACAAACTCCATTTGCTACTTGTCATCACTTTTAAAGTAATTGAATGGATAAATCTTGTAGGCAAACTGCTTATCAGTTATGATTTTTTCCTCAAATATATCCTCAAGAGTAAGATAACTTTATTTGCACTCTTTTAGGCCAATTATATTCAATATTAAAAGCTTAAGTGCATGCATCTTGAGAGTAATTTTTACTATCTCAGATGCAGGGACGTTTCTTACTGCTTGAATGAGTTTATTTTCTTTCTTAACTCTTTGTTGGCTTTCTTTTTTGAATGAAGACCTCATTAGTCTCAGGGTCTATTACCTCAAACTTCTTGCCATGATGGTTTTATAGGTTAACTTTTAAATCCCTTGAATGGTTATATTGCTTATTGTATTTAGGGCAAAAATATTTTCCATCTATCTTATCATGGTTAAGATAGAGTTTTGGCTTATTAGAATGCTACTCTAAGATATCACGCTAAAGAGCAGATTGATAAGTAAAGTCTAACACTCTTCACAAAAATTATCGATCTTTATTTCTTTTTTTTCTTCTTCCTCCTCTTTAACCATTTTATTGGTACCTCTCATTGTATTTCTTAGCTCTGTTTATTTATTTTACAATTGAATTCCTATTAAAAAGTCTGAAACCTAAGGTAAGAGAGTTTCAGATTCATATTCAAAACCCCAAAACTCCTTAGTGAGGTTTATAAGTGCTTTGATTTGTAGGGTATAGTTGGGGTCTTATTGGAGTAGTAGAGAAAACGCAGGTTTTTTGTGAATTTAATCAATATTTAATAAGTATTAGTGTATTAATTCAAAAAAATTTTATCTGCTTATCTTTGTGGTACCTCTTGAATCTAGCTCTCTGGAGTGCTTCATGTATGTCTTCTAACGATTATCTTGGATAAGCTGGAGCTCTAACAATTATCATCTCTACAACCTTCTTAATTTCATTGCAGACATCTAGCTATATATGTTTATAAGCCAAACTTATTGATTATTTTTCGTGCTTTGTTCCAAAGTAAGACATATTTTCCATATCGCACTCTAATCAAAACCCCAAAACCCCTTAATGAGGTTTATAAGTGCTTTGATTTGTAGGGAATTTGTTAGGGGTTGGGGTTATTAATTAAATGCGAGACAAAAATAGCAAGATTTTGAGGTCTATTTATGATGAAGAGTATATTGATTTAGTGTTTAAACTGCGATATGGAGTTGATATATACAGTGAATAAATCAAACCAGTACTAAACTATGAGTCTATTGCGCTACTCTTAAAGCGAAGTCCGACAACTGTTCGTTCCCACTGTCTTATAGCACTATAATTAAAGAAATAGTAGCTAAATTCTTAGCCTAAGAGGTAGTCGAAGTTTCTATAGAAGCATATTGACTATCTTATTAATGATAAAACTTTGAAGAATTGGGCTCACTTCTCTCTCGACTAACGAGCTATTATGTTTTCATCGCCAGTTCCCTGAGTTGAAGATCTCTGCTTAGTCTATAGCCAACTTCTATAAATGAAATGGTATCTCTTACAAAGGTGTTAATCGTATCAAGAGAGTAATTGATTTCACTCTGCCATTTTACAACAACAACTTAAATTATATTTATAATTAAATGCAGAGAGCTATTACTAATAATATTAAGTTTATACATGCTGACGAGGCTGCGTTTACCTTCAACACTTTTATCTAGAAATCTTGGTATAAGAGTCATAGTAATATAGAAGTATATGACTAGAAAGTCAAGGTATAAACAATGGCAATTCTAGGAGGTATTAGCGAGGATGCTGGTTTAGAAACTTATGTTATTCATCCTCACTCTATTAAGACAGAGCAGTATACTAAGTTCTTAGAACAGCCTGAGAGAGAAGAACCCTGAATAAGAGATTATTCTATTCGTTGATAATCTTTCTGTTCATAAGACTAAAGAAACAAGGAAAAGTTATGAACAACTTAGAATAACGCCAGTGCTTAACGTACCTTACAGTCCATAGTTTAATGGAATTGAGTTCTACTGGGGTATATTAAAAGGTCATTACAA
>ARYC01007228.1:0-33259 GCA_000711775.1 Oxytricha trifallax
ACTTGAAAATGCATGATTTCACTGTTAATTCGTCGAATGACGTCAAAATAGAGCAGTGACCACGACCACCCCTCAATCTCACAAAATACGTGGTCACGTAGTCACTACTTCCGTTGTCCTCGTGACAATGACCGTAACCATGGTTACCGTTGACCATGATCACGGTGACAACGTGTCAATAACTTGAAAATGCATGATTTCACTGTAAATTCGTCGAATGACTTCAAAATAGAGCTGCGACCACGACCACCCCTCAACTCACTAGATACATGTTCAATTGGTCACTGCCTCCGTGGTCCTCGTGACCATGACCATGACAATGGTTACCAAGACCATGACTATTACCACGATTACAACGTGAACATCACTTGAAAATGCATGATTTCACAGTTAATTTGATGAATGACGTCAAAATAGTTTAGTGACCAAGACCACCCTCAACTCACTAGATATGCGGTCAAGTGTTTACTTCCTCCTTGGTCCTCTTGACCATGACCACTGTGACCAAGTAACCATCACTTGAAAATGCATGATTTCACAGTTTAATTTGATGAATGACGTCAAAATAGTTTAGTGACCAAAGACCACCCTCAACTCACTAGATATGCGGTCAAGTGTTTACTTCCTCCTTGGTCCTCTTGACCATGACCACTGTGACCAAGTAACCATCACTTGAAAATGCTTGATTTCACTGTTAATTTGATGAATGACGTCAAAATAGTTTAGTGACCAAGACCACCTTCAACTCACTAGATATGTTGTCAAGTGTTCACTTCCTCCTTGGTCCTCGTGACCTTGACCACTGTGACCAAGTGACCATCACTTGAAAATGCTTGATTTCACTGATAATTCGTCGTATGACGTCAATAAAATTTAGTGACACGACCACCCCTCAACTCACCAGATACGTGGTCACGTGGTCACTGCCTCCGTGGTCCTCGTGACCATGACTGTGACCATGATGACCGTGACCATGGTGACCATGACTTTGACCATAGTTACCAAGTGACCATCACTTGAAAATGCATGATTTCACTGTTAATACGTCGAATGACGTCAAAATAGAGAAGTAACCACGACCACCCCTCAACTCACCAGATACGTGGTCACGTGGTCACTGCCTCCGTGGTCCTCGTGCCCATGACGGTGACCATGGTGACCATGACCACGGTGACCACGTGACCATAACTTGAAAATGCATGATTTCACTGTTAAATCGTCGAATGACGTCAAAATAAAGAAGTAACCACGACGGACCACCCCTCAACTTACTAGATACGTGGTCACGTGGTAACTTCCTCCGGGGTCCTCGTGAACATAACCCTGACCATGGTGACCATGACCATGACGATGACCACGGTGACTATAACTTGAAAATGCTTTAAATTAACTGTTAAATCGTCGAATGACGTCAAAAAAGAGCAGTGAACCGACCACACATCAACTCACCAGATATGTGGTCACGTGGTCACGTTGTCGCCTCCTCCGTGTCCATGACCGTTACAATGACCGTTAACATTGTGACCATGACATTGATCACGGTGACCACGTGACCATAACTTGAACATGCATGATTTCACTTTTAAATCGTCGAATGACGTCAAAAAAGAGCAGTGACAACGACCACCCCTAAACTCACTAGATATGTGGTCACGTGGTCACTGACTCCGTGGTCCTCGTGACCATGACCGTGACCATGGTGACCATGACATTGATCACGGTGACCACGTGACCATAACTTGAAAATGCATGATTTCACTGTTAAATCGTCGAATGACGTCAAAATAAAGAAGTAACCACGACGGACCACCCCTCAACTTACTAGATACGTGGTCACGTGGTAACTTCCTCCGGGGTCCTCGTGAACATAACCCTGACCATGGTGACCATGACCATGACGATGACCACGGTGACTATAACTTGAAAATGCTTTAAATTAACTGTTAAATCGTCGAATGACGTCAAAAAAGAGCAGTGAACCGACCACACATCAACTCACCAGATATGTGGTCACGTGGTCACGTTGTCGCCTCCTCCGTGTCCATGACCGTTACAATGACCGTTAACATTGTGACCATGACATTGATCACGGTGACCACGTGACCATAACTTGAACATGCATGATTTCACTTTTAAATCGTCGAATGACGTCAAAAAAGAGCAGTGACAACGACCACCCCTAAACTCACTAGATATGTGGTCACGTGGTCACTACTTCTGTGATTCTAATGACCATGACTATGACCACATTGATCACTTTACCATCACTTGAAAATGCATGATTTCATTGTTAATTCGTTGAATGACGTCAATACAGAGCACTGACCACGACCACCCTTCATCTCACCAGATACGTGGTCATGTGGTCACTGCCTTCGTGGTCCACGTGACAATAACTCATACCATGGTTACCATTACCATGCCCACAGTGACCCTGTGACCATCACTTGTAAATGCTTAAATTTACTCTTAATTCGTCGAATTATGTCAAAATAGAGCAGTGTCAACATATTCATCTCATCTTACCAGATACGTGGTCACTGCCTCCGTGTTTCTCGTGACCATGACCATGACCGTGACTATAGTGACCATGACAATGATCACGTTGTCCACTTTACCATCACTTGAAAATGCATTTATTCACTGTTAATTCGTTGAATGACGTCAAAATAGAGCAGTGTCAACATATACATCTCATCTTACTAGATACGTGGTCACTGCTTCCGTGGTACTTGTGACCATAACCGTGATATTAGTGACCATGACCACGGTGACCACGAGACCAATTCTTGAAAAAGCATGATTTCACTGTTTATTCGTTAAATGACTACAGAGCCACCTCGAAATATTTTGTAAAATTTTTTTCTAGGAAGGCTTCGATTTAAAAATTAATTTTATTATATGAATATTATTAGAATACAATTGAAAAGATGAAGAAATATTAGATTTATTGTTGCATATTTTAAGAAATGGAGTGATATATATATATAAGTATTTTTAAAAAAAATTATTTAAATATTTAAGATTAAAATGATTAGGTTTTATTATATATATTACTAAATTAGATTTATACAATTCACCAAATATTCAAAAATTTACTAATTCTATTATGCAATAAAAAGAATTTCAAACAACATGCTTATTTTAAAGTCAAATTCATAAATTTATATATTTTTTAAAGAAATAAAAAAAATTTCAAACAGAATGCTTTTTTTAAGTTTAAATTCATAAATATATATAGTTCGTTAGGAAATATCAAGGATTTCCATATACATTCCCTTATGCAGAAGCTTGCATTCTTAATCAGTTAAAATAATAACATAAACTCTTAGAAACTGAAAGTTCATCATGATGTTCTCTGACTTTAAGTCTCGACGAAAATAACCAAGCTTGTGAAGCTCTTCAATCCCCTCAACTATCTGCCATACAATCTAGCCAATAAAACTATACATCAATTGTCAGATAAGAATTCTCTGTAAGTCATTTCAAATAAAGGAAGCCTGAAGGCTACATGATCTTTACCAAGTAAAATAGCATCAAGCTAGATGATATGCCTGCATCATTTAACTTTGCCTTTTAAAGAGCATAATACTCATTAGCAAAGTCAATTTGGAACTTGTCATCAGCAAGGAAGTAATTGAAAGGATATATCTTGTAAGCATATAAGTCATCTGTAATGACTCTCTTCCCTATTTTATCTTCAAGAGTGAGTAGCTTTCTAGGCAAGAATCTAAGTCAATAATTTTTAATATAGGAATCTTCATTGCCTCTATTTTAACCATGATTTTATTGATATCAGAGACTGGAAAGTTCTTGACTGCTTTCTTCATTTTAACTTACTTCTAGACTTCAACTCGAAGAGACTCGACTAGTTTTCTTGATCTTCTTTTTTAGAGGAATCTATTCCCTGTAGGTTCATGAATAAAGACAAAACTTTAATTGTGCTTTTTCTTTAGTGCACTTTGAGGTCTCTAGTATGAGAATATGGCTTCTCACAGAACTCACAGACATACTTCCCATCTTTCTTTTAATGCTTGAGATATAACCGCGGCATATCGTTGTGTATATCTCTCAAGTGTCTCTTCTAAGTTGACTTGTAAGGGAAAACTTTATTGCATTCTTTGCATTAATATTCAACTTTGGCTGGTATTTATTAATGCTCTATGGAGGATTGTTTTAACTCCTCCACAATTTGCACAGCTTATATGATAACCACCTATGTAAATTATATTTAAATCTCTAAGCTAAACTGGTCAAAGTTATAATAAAAAGGCTCCCACTGTGGACAAGCGTCTCAGGTCTCAACTTTTCTTGGTTGCTGGAATGATAAATTTTATTAGCTAATTCAAGTAATGCCGCTCTTCTCAAAAGGTGAGCGCTCATTTTATTTTGCTGATATATTTTATTATAATAATGATAAAATTCACCTTAATAAACTATAATAGTAGAGTATAAGACACTATGGTAGATTCTTTACTTACAAGTAAGAAAATTAAGTAAATATAAAAGACTGTAAGTTGACATGAAGAGGATAAGTTGAAGTAAGAATGGTTGTATATTTAAAATACAGATATAAAATAAAAATGTCGATAGCATCAACTCTAGTATTGTCTTAAAAACTCATTTTTCTTCGTAATCTTCATCATCACCATCATAACTAGTTCTGCTTCAAACCACGAAAAATATTCGCATTGAGATCTTGAACTTCAAGCGTCAAAAATAGCATAGCTAGAGATGCTGAAGCTGCAACCTCGATCACTTCTCACTTTAAATCTGTCTTGGTGGAGATGCTGCTAGGCTTAGAGACTCCATTATGTTTAGCCAAAAATTTAGAAATTTCAGAGATTTAATCAATTAAATCAGGCCTATTAAAAATTTTTAAGTTTAAATGTTTGAGAAATTTTAATCATACTAATAGTTTTAATCTTTAACGAATTTTTATTAGATATGTTTTAATTAATTTTAGTCTAAAATATATTAATTCAAACTAGGCCTGATTTAATTGATTAAATCTCTGAAATTTCTAAATTTTTGGCTAAACATAATGGAGTCTCTAAGCCTAGCAGCATCTCCACCAAGAAGATTTAAAGTGAGAAGTGATCGAGGTTGCAGCTTCAGCATCTCTAGCTATGCTATTTTTGACGCTTAGAAGATCAAGAACTCAACGCGAATATTTTTCATGGTTTGAAGCAGAACAAGTAATGATGGTGATGATGAAGATTACGAGGAAAAATGAGTTTTTAAGACAATACAAAAGTTAATGCTATCGACAATTTTATTTAATATCTGTATTTTAAATATACAACCATTCTTACTTCAACTTATTTTCTTTGTTTTATGAGTATATTTAAATTTGAGAAAATTAAAAACCTCCTCATGATATTTCGTGTTTCTAGGAAGTCCTCCAAATCAAGATTGAACTTAATTTGGATGTAAAATTATTAAACATTTTTAGATAGAATATGCTCCCAATTAAGTTTTTACCTTAAAATTTAACTCCTAATTAAGTTTGAATTTAATTTTGGGAACCTCCTAAAATAATTAAATATTATTAGAAGCAATTTAATGGAGAAAGTTTTATAAAAATGGAAATCAATCTGTGAAACTTGGAGCAAGTTTTTCAATGCTTCTCCTTATATCTTTTCAAGGTTGTCCTCCAGTAGGTCCTCCTTATTTAGTAGTAAGATTTTAATAAACTCAGAATGGATATCCATAATTTTAAATTTCATTAACATTTCTAGAAAGAGGAAGCAAGATGGAGTCTATGAATAATGCAATGAAGAGAATTTAATATCAAGATTTAATAGGAAAATTTTGTAGTAAAGAGGATCTCTATAGGTACTTGGTTTAGCAAGGTAAACTTTTAATTAATACTAAAAAATTAACCATAGTTGAATTTTTCTTACCAACGCAAGAAGAAACAAAAATTTCATTCTTAAAAGCATTGCTTTTAAGTGAAGAGAAAAAAGCTTTTAAGACTAATGAAATAAAGTGATGGAGATACCTAACTACCCAAAAAATATCAGTAACAAATCTCTACGATGATGCTATGAGTGATCCAGATGTTGCTCTATACCTTCCATCAAAGCTCCCACTTTCTAATAAGTTCCCAGAGAGAAACTTCTTCTTTGGTGTTCGTGGAACTCTGAAACTTTAGGACTTAAATGAAGTAATTTAAGAGCATCTCTACTAAAGAAAAAGAGAAGTAGGGAATTAAAATCAGTGACTCCTTTTGTAGGAACTGCAGAAGTATTCATTCATCTCAAGTAAGCTTACCCTTCAAATTTTATAGAAAAACCTAGAACTGCTATATACTTGATGAAGAGCGCAGCAAATTAATCAGAGAGAGAGAGAGAGAGGAAGTCTCAAGTAAAGTATGAATTGAGAAAGAGACTCTTCAAAGATTAATAAAAGCCAGACGATGAATATAAATACAGGACCTAGAACTAAGAGAAGAAATATAGGCTCAAGCAAGCCTAGAAGAGGAAGAAAAGAAAGAGAAGCCAAATCCCTTTCTGGGCTAGTTTAATATGTGAACTAATTCATTCGTTTAAATCTAATACTTATATATAAACTCAAAATCTCCCTTCTCTTGCGAACACTTTAGCTTTATCATTGCTGATTCTCTTAGCAGCACTCTTAATAAAATCTACTGAATATATCTTCAGATCGTGCATCAAATGATAAAGTAGAAGTTTCTTGTAGTGACCTTTCAATAGGACCCAATACATCTCAATTCCATTGAACTGAGGGCTATAAGGAACATCGATACAGGAGTTATGTTAAGCCTTTCGTTTTCTCTCCTTGATTGAGTCTTTAGTTTTATGAACTGATAAGTTATCAACAAGCAGGATGATCTCATAGTAAGCGTACTTGTCTCTGTGTTATTGTAAGAACTTAATATATTATTCAGTCTTTATAGACCGAGGGTGAATCACATAAGTCTCGAGGCCATTATCTTCACTTATTTCACCAAGAATAGCATGAGTTTACACCTTAACTTTTTAGTCATAAACTTCTATATTACTCTAGCTCTTGTACCAAGACCTTGATATAAAGTTATTGAATGTAAATAAAGCTTCATCAGCGTGTATAAACTTTATATTATGCTCTTAAGATCTCTGCATTTAATCGAATATATAATTTAAATTAGTCTTATAAAATGGAACATTAAAGTCAATCACTCTCTTAATGCGATTGACTGTCTTGTAAGATATTCCGTTCTTTTTATATATGTTCGCTATAGATTAAGCAGAGATGTGAAGCTCAGGAAATTGGCGATGAAACATCACAGCCCTCTAGGCTAGAGAGAAAAGAGCCCAGTATTTAAGAGTCTTATCATTAATAAGATAATCAATATGATGTACTAAAATTTTAAGGGTCTCTAAGGCTTAGATTTTAGATGCTATCTCTTTAAATTGAATGCTATTAGACAGTGAGACCTAACAGTAGCAGGAGATTAATGAAGCAACCTTGCTATAGAGTAAAATTCAGAACAGTCTTGAGTTATTCACTATATTCACACATCCATAGCGCAACTTAAACAATAGATCTATACACTCACTGTCATAAAAAGACCCCAAACCTCGCATATACTCACTTAAATTACTAATATTTAAACATTAAACCCCTACATAAACCCTATTAAAACGCTTATAAAGTATGCCTTAATAGTCTACTTTTATCAATCAAAAACTCAATCAAACTACTGAAAGGGTTTTTAGGGTTTTGATTACTAGTATTATATTATAGAAGTATATAGGGGGTAAATTACTAGCTAAAATATGAAATCTTTTGTGAAATAATTGATTAATCACTCTAGTTGCTTCCAGCTAAACTTTTTATAGCCAACTAACTATACTAAAAAATCTAGTCCATGTGCTTTGTCATGAAATCAGGAAGCAATAAATCTTTATAGAATTAGGCCAAAGTCTTTTTGGATTTTTAGGGTGCCAAATAGTCAATCTTGAACTGGAATTTGTGGATATAATTCAAACCAGAAGCCTTCAAAGAACAATATTCTAAATCTAAACAAAGTTAGGCTATATCTATATAGAATTACAGCTATGAGCAGAAAAAGTAAAATTAGCTAAAGCTACCAAGTGCTGCTACTGCTGAAATATAAAAAGTCTATCAGGAAGCAACTGTTGTGAATATATTTTACACATGTATAATTTTAAACACTAAAATAATTGTATAAATCTACATTCTCTACTGCAGATTATATAGCATAAACTTGTTTTGCGGTAGAGTACCTTAATTAAAATAAATATTGCATTACTTTTTTATAGAAAATGCATGCAATAATAAAATTAAATAATTTATAATTAAAATTTTCATATTTTTACTTCCATTAGCAACATGATTTTAAGACTTTAACTTTATTATTATAATTAATTAATTTACTAATTTTCTTTACATATTACAGATTAATAAAATGCATTTTCTATAAAAAGGTAATGCAATATTTATTTTAATTAATTAAATTTAATTAATAAAATTAAGGTACTCTACCGCAAAACAAGTTTATGCTATATAATCTGCAGTAGAGAATGTAGATTTATACAATTATTTTAATGTTTAAAATTATACATGTGTAAAATATATTAATCAATTATTTCACAAAAGATTTCATATTTTAGCTAAATAAAAGTATGATTTGTGGTTGAATAAGGAATTTGTAATTATGGTTTAAATATATATATAATAATATTAATAATGAATGCGAACGGATTCTTGAGCATGGTTGATGACATTCACTATCATACATCTTCGAATGGATAGACACCAGACTCAAGTTACTAACTCAACTCGGAACCAAGCTGAGCCTGAATAAAAATGCACTTTCAATACTCATGTGTAGCTTACGCCCTCAAGAAATGTTTACTATGGAGAGATGAAGCCACACAATTTTGAGAGAAATTACGGGAGCCTTTAAAGGTATTCCTTTACTGTGTAGAGCTATTCACTAAGAGAATTCCACTGTGGCTAAGCCACTTTCCTCTAGTCCTATTGATCAGCAATGTCACAAGCAGCATTGAAATCTGTGCAGTCATCTTGGAAGTATCTGAAAGCAAGCTTGACAGCTCTATTTGAGGCTCCTGAGATAGTTTGAACCATCTTTCAAACTGAGATGACCATATTTTCGAGGCTACAGTTGCTATAAATTGCAGATTAGTATCAAATGTTATAAAAATTTCAATAATTATAAATAGCCAAGTTTTTGCATTTGATTTTCTTTTTCACTAATTTTTACAATCTTTTATATCAAAATACTAGTTTAAAGCTAATACTGAAGTATAAATGGACTCTAATTATAAACAAATTTTTAAAAAATAATAAATTACAATTAATATTCTATATGTAAAATAAAATTTCTATCAGCATTTTAAATAATTGTTTGAATATAAATACAAAATATTTTATAAGTTTCATTTTCGAATCAGTCTTTTTTATTTATTACTATAATTACAAATAATTTATAATTATCAATAATGACTGCAATACTTTGAATTATTGAATCTATATATCAGATTCATTCATAGTTTTTTAATAAATTTGACTTATTTATACTAAAATAATTATCATATTTCTAACTTTATTTTTAATAATATACTCTGAATTTGTTTCAGTGATGTTTTAAAAGAGATATGAATATATATCAAATCGTAGTGGTAGTTTGTATTAATTTGTATATTAAGCATTTAAATTAAGATAGATAGTGTGAGATGGAAAAAGGCATGGGGACCTAAAAAGGAACTCAAATTTTATGATGATGGTAACGAATATTTCTAAAATTATAATTTTTTATAACAATTAATGATAAAATTATTTAGAATAAATGTCTAGTTTAAATATATAATTTGAGGTCTAAAAAATAATATATAAGGGGAGATATTTTAAAAGATTTTATTATAATTAAGTCCTTTGTATTTCTTGGCGAATTATGTTATAAAAATCAAGAAATGTAGTTCAATTAATTTGATTTAAGTTTTATAAGATTGACCCGTCTCATTTATCAAATAAGTGCTCATAATGAAAAAAAGAAATTAAATAATAAATGAAAAAGAGATTTAATATTTAAGAAAAACAAAACTTGATGATAAGAAAAGTATAAAATAATTACAACTTAATTTTTAATTCTTTATAAGATAGAATTTTTGAAGAGTAAGTGAAATTTTAAATGGAATATAGAATTTGAATCCAAATGTACAAAAAGCAATTAAGAATCAGGCATTTTCTCAAATATAGCTCAGAATGGCCAAATTTGAGGTAGATTTTTCTCAAAGTATATTTATCACATATACCCAAGATATTCTGAGTCGACAGCACAGCTGTGCGGTTTATCTGCAAATCTAAGCCTCCGCACATTTTTTCGCACTATTTTCGGTTCTTAATTCAAAGTGTACATCTAGGCTCTGTAGGCCTTATATACATAAATTCTTAATTTTATTAATTATTATATATTAAACTTTTAAAAGTTTAATTATAAATTTATTAATTTTCTGTTAATTTAATTTCTCTATAGAGATTCTTTATTAAAGATAACCATATTTAAATTTTAATAATTATAAATTATTAAAACCTAATAATAATTAATAAAATTAAGAATTTATGTATATAAGGCCTACAGTGCCTAGATGTGCACTGTGAATTAAGAACCGAAAATAGTGCGAAAAAAATGTGCGGAGGCTTAGATTTGCAGATAAATCGCACAGCTGTGCTGTCGACTCAGAATATCTTGGGTATATTTGATAAATATACTTTGAGAAAAATCTACCTCAAATTTGGCCATTCTGAGCTATATTTGAGAAAATGCCTGATTCTTAATTGCTTTTTGTACATTTGGATTCAAATTCTATATTCCATTTAAAATTTCACTTACTCTTCAAAAATTCTATCTTATCTAATATTTAATTTTCACTATATATATATGTAAATTTATTTCAATCACTTTTATCTTTTAATTTTTGTTAGATTGTTAATTCAAAAACGTTTTATTATTTTAATTTTTTAGTTGAACTCCTTTTCATATAAATCTACTCTAATATATTTTTTTGCTAATTTTATTCAAATGTAAATTTTTCAATATTTTATAAAAAATTTATTTAATTTTTTTTTTAAAAAAAAAATAATAATTTTAATTAATTTATAATGTACATTTTTATTCCTATACAAAAGAATTATAAATTCTTGAGGTATATATTTAGAAACTATTTAACTCCAAAATCCAAACTTTTACTTTTTCAATCAGATTTAAAATTAGGAATTGATTATTGCCTTATTTAATTTTATTTTTTTAAAATATTATAGTTTTAATTATTTACAGGAATCTTATTTAAATTAATTTGCTTTTATCTTTATATTATTTAATTATTAATGGTTATTTTAATTATATTATTTAAATTTTTGAATGTTTAATCTGCTTCACAATTATATTTATTTGGTTTTATATCATTCTTACCAGTTTTTTTTATACTAAATTTATCTTTTTAACTTTTGATTCGAAACCATAAAATATAAATAATAACATTATTTAATCTTCAGTAGATCTTTATACCTCAAATTATTAAGTGCTGTATTTCTAGGTAATTACAGTTGTGAGAGATTTGCTTTCAAAAAGCCCTGTTATAATTGTTTGTTTTTCATCAGTATATGCAAATCATCTTCATTATTTTAAGTTATTTGTTTAATATTAATAGATTAAATTCAAATAATTTTGATATAATATTGCTAAATTTATTATCAAATTTATTGATAAATTTCTGCTTGATGTCAAACCTTATCCCATTATTAGCTAAAGATTATCTCTAATATTCTTAATTTTGCATAAATTAATATAAACATAATTAAATATTGCCTTTAATTTTAAGATGAATATGTAAAACTACTTTTAAAATCTAATTAATTCAGGAGTGCAATTAAGAATAGAATATAGTGATAATAAAACAAGTAGAATAAACAAGCTAAATATACTTTAAATATTATAAAATTATTATAATCATGATTTTAAAGTTACATTTGGAGATTTAACTTACATATTTGAAAAAAATAATATTTCCATTTAAAAGACTTGGGTTAAAGTCGCCCAGAGATATATCCAATAAGATATTAAGAATCATAAAGCACCTTAACATAGTAGAAGTTAAAAGGAACAAATTAAGAATAAAATAAAAAAATATTATTCACAATAGGAAATCACCGAGATATAAATAGTGAAATACTCAAATATAGAAAACATTAAATACTTATAAAATAACACAAAATAATTTGTCACAAAAATTATTATGAACAAAATAATAGCTGTTTGTCAAGGTAGAATTACAGTGAATTTTAAAACAAGTCACTATTGCAATTTTTACAGAATTTAGTAGATAAAAGTTACATTAATAATAGTAACCAAATAATGAGACAGGAGATCCAACAAGGTTATAAAACTTAATTAGAAAAACAAAAATAATTTACCGAAAAGAAAAGACTCAAATAAAAATTTTAGCAACAAATATCTGACTTTATCATAGTATGAGAAATCAAGTACTTCTAGATTAAAACCAGAATGTCAAGAAACTTTTCAGAGTAATCAACATCATGAAGTCAAAGAGATATAACTCGACGAAAAAGAAAAGATAAAGGATAATTAGAATGAATTAAATATCCAAATCAAAGAATGTTAATTAAATACAAAACTTTAAAGCTAGAGTAATCAAAAGTTTTATTTAAATCATCAATAAATTATAGAGATTTAACAAAAAAATAAAAAGTAATTATAAACAATTCAAATCTCAAAAAACACCATCATCAAAGGTAAAGAGACAGGATAAACAACGATAATGACTAAAATTGAGAGGCGCGAGAAGAGATTATTGGAATAAAAAAATTAAATGAAATAAGGATAGACTATAGAGACAGAACCAGGGACAATGAAATTTTAGGTTAAGCAAAAGAGATGGATAGGCAGATGCCACCTAGCATATGGGATTTAATAGCATATCATATTGGAAAATGGATAGTCCAATGCCAGTATTAAAATATGAGTTGCTCCTAAGCAAAGAATTGATTTTAACAAACATGATGATGTAACAGAATGTAGGAAGGGATATAAAAACAAAATAGGCATAAAGGAGGTGACATGTCATGTGTTTACAAGATAATTCTGGCTAAGAAAGAGTGTGGTCTCCACAGACAACAAGATTGATCATCATTGCTTGCTGTCCAAGCACAAGGTCAAAGATCAAAAGGCACTGGTGAGAAGATTTGACGACAGTGCTGAAGCTAGGAAGAGAGCGTAAAAGTGGAAGATCATTGGACAGAGAAAAAGAAACAATACAGAGGAGAGATAATTGACGACTGGCAACATATACATCTAATTCCAGTAAGGAACATCCAAAGAATTAATGGAATCTTGCATGAATTGATCAAGAAAGTAGTACAGTATAATATTATAAAATCTCACAAATTATTTCCCTCAATCTGAAATATAATCGCATATTACAGTATGAGTAATGAATTGTTTGCTTTTTGTCTCAATGAAGAAGTACCAAAATAGGATAGTTTTGAAGGTAAATAAACAAAATTAAGCATATAGAAATTCTACTGAAAAAGATCATTAATAAGCTTAGGAGTAAAAAAGAAGCAAATTAAACAGATAAATACCTTTTTATATGAAGTATTGAATTAAGAGTACATGACAAGCTTATTATCATTAAATTATTAGATTAAACAAGTAACTGGCCTGAAGATTGTGGCTTGATGTCAATATTAATAATAAACTTTCACTTGAGCTACAAGGACAACTCATATTCTAGATATTTGAAAATATCTGATTTAACATGCAGAGATACATACTGCCTTATTTCGATATTTTTAAATAAAATTAATTGTTTTAATAATAAAAAAGAAGATATTAATAATTAAAATATGCTTGTACAGAGAACTCTGTTTCATTCAACATTAATGTAAGTTGCATAAAACATATCTAACATTTATTTTACAGTAATCACTCCTGCTAAAACTTAATGAGTCAACATACAGATAGTTCAATAAGTGAAGTTAGTGAGGCAAAGAGAGTGAATATTCATGATGAAGACGCTGTAGATTAGGTTGAAAAAGAAGATAAAACGTTTTTATTCAAGACTTGCTTTAACATTCTATGCTTTTTACTTTTATTTTTATAAACTTTCTTAATTAACTAAATATTCATTAAATAAATCAATAATTCTAAGAATAGAGATGGAATACGTCAATAAAGTTATTGGTAGGTCTGATTCAACTGTATTGAAGTAGGAAATGAACAGAAATCTTGAGAAAATAAGCGTAGCCTTATGATTACTTGTAGATCAAGAGTTCGACACAGAGACGATGAATTAGCATTCACAAATTGATTTATATTGCGATGAGTTCTGAAGAGAGCGGATACAAATGACACAAGAAGAATAATTTAGCGATGTAGGGGAAGACATTGCAAAAGTCTTATGGTACCTATAAATCAATATGTCAAGAATCATAATGAATATAAAATTTTATCTATTATAAGTTTGATGTATAATAATAATAACAAGATTTGTAAATGGAAGTGGTAACATAGCTACTCAAACAGCGTTGTCATCTTTCCAATCACCCTCATAAGTATCTCCATCTGAGAGCCAGAATCGTTTTTAGTTTTACCTTTAGCTCAGTCTTCGAAGTCTCCTTGTAAATGTATTGCTACTTTTACTAACTTTTTCCTATATGATATAATTTATGAATGTGCTTTTATTTAACGTGCATTTTTGTTGGTAACTGCTCCATTACCGTATACATTAAAAGGATTCTTATTAATCTGATTTATATCCTTATCAACATATTTTATTCTTTAATTTATCTAAAATCTTTCAAAGAAAACAAGATTCCAAGGAAAAAAGGAGAACCATAGATTAACCAGTGATTATCAAAGCTAGCGTCCAACATCTTGGAAGCTATAGGGACAGAAAGATGTAGCTATCAGAGTTAAATGTTTTGGAAAAGAAGAGATAATTTTCTAAGTGGGATGAAGAAAAACTTGAGAAGTTGAAAAGAAATGAGGAAGTTGAACTATAAGAGAAATAGTGAATTACTAAGATCTCATTCTCAGATTATTTTCGCAATTAAACTCTAATATATTTTGTTAATATTCGAAGTGATTAACTAATTTTCATTTATTTTTGAAAGAAAATGATGTGTATTAATGTGCAATCTTATTCGATAATAGATTTTTCTTTGAAATACTGAATTCTTTCTGTTAGTAAGACATAAGTCCTCTAAAGGAAATCCTTGATTATTTGATATTTAATTACAAAAGCTGATGAAATTTCTTTATCTATACTCTTTCTAATTAAAGTCTTAATACTTTAATTAATTATCCAATACATAATTTATCATGTAATTCTATCTTTTATAATTAAATATTATTGCAAGTGATTTTTTTGCTATAAATCATTCGCTCAGATTTTAAAACACAACTTATCGTTAAAATGGAAATCATTTGGAATTATGATAAGTGCAAAAAAATGCCATTAAGATATAAATGTAAATAAAATTAAACTAATATAAAAGTTTTTAAAAATGAAATAAATAAATATTTTTTATGGTATTATTCAAATTGTTGATAAAATGAAGTAATAGAAAATCTTTTATTAATTGATTAATAGTTTTCTAAATTATATTATATTTGAATTAATTGGTTGCTTTTTATTATTTAATAAGTACTAATATATAGTCTACTATCAATGATTTTATCAAACAATAAAATATTGAAGTCTAATATTTTAATCATTTTATAAATTAATTATTCTTAAAATTTATTCCACACTATTATTAATAGTGTGGAATAAATTTCTCAGCCTATTTAGCTTTAGTGAAGAGGAAAATAGCAGTGTTCTCGGGGCAGCCCAGTGCTGCGACTTCTCATCATGATGGAGTAGGAGGTTCTTTAGCTAGCAGCAGTGTAAGGAGGGAAAACAATCATCACATAGAGGTACTTTTCCATGATTTTCACTACATTACATATATCAAAATCCAAAAGCAGCTATAGCAAACAAATTTAAATGTTGTTTTTTTAACAGCATATTTTGATTTTTTAAATTGAATTATAAATAATTGAATATGATTATATAAATGAATTATTTAAATCTAAAAAAAACATGCATGTTAAGTAGATATATTTCCTCTTTTTGGTAATGTACCTGATTGAATAGTACGTTTGCTACTTTTTTTCTCTGCAATATTGAGCCTTGGTCTGTTTCCGTGACTGTTCCTACCATCTGCAGTCCCTGTAAACATAAATTTTAAATATTTTTATTTGCAAATTTGCATTTTTAATAATAACTCTGTCTTTTTTTATAAGTTTTGTTTTTCACAATTATTATAAGGCAAATACCTTTATTTAAAGAATATTGTAAAAGTCTTCTTATAAGCAACAATCATTTCACCATCTCCAGCAAGACCGATAAGACAAGAGACTCTTTGATTGATGAAAGGCAGAATCAGCTAATGACAAGTTGCTTGGTGCATTTTAAGTTTGAAGAGCATGAAGTAGCAACTCCATTAGGGTTGTTATTGATAGGGTAAGCGCAAGAACTGAATAAATAATAGCTACAGAAACATTTTGTTCACACTGTTTCCAACATATTAAATCATATTCAACTCAATTTGCATGTAGGCCTATTATTGCATTAAGTGCGGAGAAGTCATTTTAAGATCTTTAAGGTACTAGAAAGAATAAAAACTTATTCATTAATTATGAAGCCAACAAGTGCAGTACATGTGTTGGATTGTTTCATGATCTCCATGCTTTCTTATTGGTAAGAGCTCTACATCCTTGAAGTCCTTTAAATTCAAGGAGAATCCGCAAGATATCCCATAATACAATATAATGGTAAACCCTATATTATGAAAGGAAAAGCTCATCAGGCTCAAGCGATTTGCAAGCTTAGTCGAATTAAGTAGAATGTAAATGTTAAATGAGAGGAGAAATGCCGAATCATTACCTATTGGAAAAGTTACAATGGCATTTTTGTGATACATTGATGTTTGATCAACTTGATTCCCCGAGAAAATATTTGATCCAGACATTCTAAAGTCATGAGTGTAGCTGTATAAATTTTTAATAGTTTATCATTATGTTGAAGATATGTTGTGATTAGCAAGTATAGAGAGTCTTATAGTTGTTATTAGCATATTATTATTGAACATAATTATCACTTATTTGTCTTAAATACCGAGAATCTTATAAAAAAATTAAGAGAGATGATTCATTCCACTAAAGCTTACAAAAAATAGATCCTCTTTAATCATATTTCTAAATAATTTATGTATATTCATATAATTTTAATTATTTTCGACTATTTTATTTTTCTATAATTTAACTTTTCATTTTTGAAAATTTTAAACTATTAATCATATATTTTTTTGAAAGTTTTTGTATTTATTTTTACTTTACTAATTAATAATAAATTGATAGAAATGATAAAAACTCAAATGTATTATTTTGTATACAGACAAGTATTTGCTCATTTATATTTGTATTTATTTCAATATCATTCAATTTTAAAAATAAAATATCTCAATTCATTGTTAACTAAATTCACATTTATATAGATATGCCATTAATTGAACTGTTACAATATCTCATAGGATTTGTTTAATTATCAACATTTTTATCACAAATTTATAATATAATTATTTTTAAGAGATTAGGAGTGCATTCAAAATTGTCAAATTAATTTAAATTAAATAAATAATTAATTAGATTTTGTGGCAATCAGAGATTTGTTTAATTTATAAGATTTTCATTTCATATTATAAAGAACTCAATATTAGCTGGACTTTGTTCTTTGAAATACTATATAACTCTTTCCTGTACTAGATAACTTAACTTTAATTGGACACTCTTAATTCATTAAATTACACTCTCCAATTAAAGCCCTGTTATCTCGCTTTGATGCATAGCATATTGAATCGCTATATAAAGTCAAGCTAGTATTGAGTTCTTGATGGAATGAAACTAAAAACAATTGAATTAAACAAATCACTAATTACTACAAAATTTAATTAATTATTTATTTAATTTAAATTAATACATGATTTTTATTGTTTTCCTACAATACTGATTAATAAATTACATATATTTCTATTATAATATACATCAAAAATTTCTTATCCCTTGCTTTAATCAATTCACCACTCTTCAATTTTCATTGATGATATTATCTTGGCAATAAATTTCAAAAGTATTGACTGGTAGAATTTATAAAAATATATTTTAAAAATCTAGATTAATGCATTTTCAGTATATAATCTAATTTATAATTCTTAATATTATTGATAAAATACAATTGAATCGGGGAAATGCAAAAATAAAAATACAAAATTAATTTATTATATATTTACTGCTGATTTACTATGCTATTTATCTTATATGCGAAAAGTAGCCACTTTGCTATATTTTTTACTGAATTAGCAAATTTTATTAGGTTTTTGTATCAAAATCGATATGCATCATTAGGAACATCTCTAAAGTGACCAAATTCTGTATTTTCAGTGAAAATGACCAGCTTTACTATTCGTGGTCAAAATTTATGAATTTATATGTTTGTCTCTCCCATTTGAGCAGAGTGGTCAAAAAAGTGGTCAAAGTGCATGATTTGAACTGAAATTACCAGAAGAGTGGTCAAAGCTGAGATTTGCTAAAAAAGTGACCAGAGTGCATGATTTGAACTGAAATGACCAGAGTAGTGGTCAAAATCTCAAAAAAGCGTAGTTTTTACTCTGAATTTAGTGTCATGTGTCACTTTTCACAAATATGCGGTGACCAAGCCAAATTTGGAGCAGGGTGGTCAAAAATCTTGAAAATCATTGTTGCTGGTCAAATTTTTTTAATTTATGTGGTTATTATGCTTAATGCTGCAGCAGTACCTGCAAATCTCAGCTGGTCAAAAACATCGAGCAGAAGTTGGGAATTTGCTAGTTTTTCGCTGAATTCCTATCGAACTGGATAGCATGATGCTCAGTGCATCTCCTCTCTCACCAACCCATTCAATTCTTGAAATATCTGATTTTAAACCAATTTTTGTTCAATTATAGCCTATGTTGTTCAACTCCTCTGGAGTTCAACTTGAGTGTATAGTAATTTGGTATATAGCGTTAGATTGCACAGAATTTGATGCCACTCGTCAAGAATTCACACTTGTATGAGCAGACTTATGCAAACTGCGATTTCGAGTAATACACATGCATTTATAAATTGATTTTAAGTACAGTATTAATAACAGCGTAATAGTAACAGAAATAGTATAGGCAGTAATAATGACAATGCATTAGGTATAAGCGCTTATAGAAATTTCAACGTATGATGAAATTCTGGTTTTTGAGTAGAATCTCATACAAAGCCATACCTCAGTGTATGTATCCATTTCTTGATACTGAATGCCCAGAGTCCTCGAACATCATCCTCACTCATGTTTTTTATTATTTCTTGGATGCGCTTAACCAGTTGCACTCTATAAGTTTGTTATGAGAGTGCTTACTTGCTGTTAATGTTCTGCTCCTTGAGGTTCTTCTTGATGTATGCAAACAACTATTCGATTGGGTTGAGCCAGGGTGAGTAATCTGCGTTGAATAGTACGTTGACTTTGAAGCGACGGGCAGTCGCAAGCATCTCAGAATACTTATGAATTATGGCATTATCCATTAAAAGCACCACCTTCTTGTTGCATAGATCTTTGTCAGTTCTTATACTTCTCAGCGTCTGATATATAAAGTTTTCGATAGCAATGAATCGAATGCTCCTTCAATTATTTGAGTGGATATCACTCTATCAACTGCTATCGCTGCTATCAAACCCATAGAGTACTGTTATCTCTTCTCTGTTTACTTTGCAATCGACAATTGTCTTGCTCTCAAACCATAATCGCCTAAATTGGAGAGCATTTCCTATCGATACTGAGAGATTGGCTTATAATTGAGATTAATCTGACTTTGATCTGGAATATATGCACAGGGTTTATCACATTCTTTGGATTCTTCTTATTGGTTATGATTTTGTGATGGGTCATCTATTAGTAAAGTTAATTTGGTTTTAGGACGGTAGTTGAATTATAATCTTAGTAGTTTGATGGAAGTTTGCATCATGATTAGTGGTTTGAAATGAGACTTGTTGAATTTGTGAGAACTGGAACCATACAACCTAAGGGTGGAACCATGTAACTTAAGGATGGAGCCATACAACCTGGATCTATACAACTCGGATCCATACAACCAGGAACCATGCAACTTAAGGATGGAGCCATACAACCTCAGCGCGGAACCATACAACCTGGAGCCATACAACCTCAGCGCGGAACCATGCAATCCAAGAGATTTCTTTAGGGTATCTTCATCTACCATGGTAGTTCTAATCATAGTAAAATTCCCAGAGTTCACATCTCAACTTGCATCTCTCTCATTCTTGAAGTTATCAAAGATAAGTAATCGCTCAAACTAAGCTGAGTATGATAGTTTGGCATTATCAAGAACAGAACGATTTTATAAGATACTATCATCATGCAACAACCATCAACCTTCAAATTCTCTTTTGTATACTTACTCGCATCAATATTCGAGCTGCTCAAAACTGATAGCGACAGCTTTCTTGGAGTGAGCTGAACAAACTCTCTCTATCTCTAACTCAATAGCGAACTGCTTGATTTCTTTAAAGTTGATTACAGTTTTAATTTTGACACCTTGTCAATCAATGGCGTGAGCCTGAATGAATTCGTTTGATCTGCTCATCATCTGAAGTGACTTTCTTCGCAGTGCTCTGCAACTTCAAATTCCTGAATTTTTCAAAGTACTCGATTGATTTTAGGGAGTGTCTTCAACTTCAAGTATAGGGGATAGATCGGACTTTAGTTACTACTTTGCTTTCAAATTCTAGCGAGGTGGAGTTTGTAAATTGCCTGCCTTCTGTAAAATAGTAAATCAAAATTATTAAGGAATAACTTACTATAGAGCTGCTTGATGATTTCTAGGATTTCTTCAAAATCGATTGTTTGCCAACTTATTTAAAGTACTGGTACTAGAATGGGGTTTTGAAATTGACTTTGCTTTACTCTACATTATTGAATGAAGTTTGGATGATTACGAATCCTTTGCATTAGCTTACAGATTGATACCTTTAAAACATTTTAAGCAGGTAAATCGTTTGATCTTATAGATGAAACTGCATCCAATGAATAAGATGATTTCTAAGAATATTCATCATTCGACTGCTTTCCAAGCAGCATCCCTCCATACTGCAACTCCTTATCGCCTGCGATGATTCTACTATACTTCTTGACTGCAATCGATTTGTTAACTTTATTCTTCCTCTTACCCAGAATACTCTTCTAATTGAGGGCCCACTACTTAAGAGGCAAGTAGTCAGACCTGAAGTTGCTTTCATCCACTGATATAATTACTGCATCCTCTCTTAGAAACTATGATAGCAGGCAACTCACCCATAGCGCTTGCTGTTATAAGCAGGATCTCTATATATGACATTCGCTGCCTCTGTCTTGCCAAACTTCAAATGAAACTACTCCTTGAGAATTTTGTGAATCGTTGAGATGCAAGGCACTTTGAATGGATACTTTGATGGCGAGCTTATCCTCATTTCTTGCAATCGATTATGAATATTTCTTCCAGTGCACTGATAAATCCCAACCTCTTCAATGCATTCACCAACAGCAGCAACCAGCTGTCATTAACTCTCTCCCTCCTCTTGCAAGATTTTTTTGGTTCTTAAGGATGCAATACTTTGGTTTTCAACTCATGCTTAAACTTCTCAACAGTTCTTGATACAAACTCTGCTGTCACTCGCAACTTCTTCGAAAATTACTTTGGCTTCAACTAATCTTCCATATACATCCTTACTAACTCAAGTCGCTTATGGGCAAGCTTTGCTTCTCAAGGTTTTAGGTATGGATTACAATCCTTCGGTAATTCATGGTTTAGCTACATTCTACTCTGTATAAAAGAGAGTAAACCTGTTTATATCAACTGCACTGACTATCCTTCTTAAATCGACTGGGGTTTCTAAATTAGCATTATATTAGAATGATTCTTAAATCTTAATTTATTTGACTAACCTGCTTTGAATTGCGAAATTGACTCAAGAACTGCTCCAGAAATTGACACAATGAATCATCATCATACATACTCTTGATATCAATCACGTCATTCAAGTAAGAATCTATACCATCCAAAGGCATCTTAATGATTAACCCTCCTTATAAAGAATCCACTTGAGGAGGAACTTCACCAGAATTGACGAGAGCTCCCGTATTATACGAATACTTAGCTGGTGCAACCACTTGAACGAAATTCTTACCCAAAATTACAGGTCCCCACTTTATGATTTGCTTGTCCTGAATCTTGACTCAACTCTACTTAATGCTTTCAAAGGAGTGCTGGCTAAGATGATCGTCGCTGAAGATCGAGGTGAGCGATTATTCTTACTAAGACTGCGAATGCATTTCAGAGTCATTGCATGAATTTTATGATTTCTTGGTTGTTTTCATATTTAATATATTAGAATTTAATATAATAACTATTAGTATTAGTGTAATCTCTTATTGAGATATAAATATAATAATCAATATTAATAATGACCAAAATATGGCAAGAGTAGCTATAGTAATGATAGAATCCATTGGAGGAATAGTAAAGGCAGTTGCCCACTGAATAGCATTAGTAATTAAAGCTTAAGGTACAAAGGAGACAACTAAGAACTTATCCGATTTGTGATAGAAATCATGAACTTTAGGTATACGCCTGCTTAAGCTTAAGAGCTTGGTTGATCAACTCAGCGCCTGTTCACAACTAAGAGTAGTATAGTTTGAGCTTCAAGTAATAATGAGCGCAGCCTTATCAGTAAAATATATAGTCTTTAATACTTAAATGAGTTCTTTATATTTATTATTAAGTAATAATCATATAATTCTATAATAAAACTTAAGAATGAAGTCAAGCAAACTTCGAAGCAGCACTGCTTCACCTTCAAGCACTCTGCTCATGCACCTGGTGGATACATCGTGGAGAATTACAAAGTGAGCAACTCAGCAAAGTTAACCCATTCCTCAAGTATAGGTGATCGATGAACGCTTCAAGCGAACTTTCAAGTTTCAGGTGGATCCTCAAACGTAGTACTTCTGGAGGTTGCTCCGAGTGAACCAATTGCGGTGGTAACCTATAAGTGGTGTGGCTATCATAACGTATGGATATACCCATTCAAGAAGGAGGATCCACACATGCACTCATAGTATATTAATCTTGATCCTGACGATCCTTCAGACGGTTGGTTCTTCAGCTTTGATAACTACAGTCTTATACAGGTGGAGTAAGCAATACTATTATACTATTCAAACTATCGCTTACGCGCAATTTATAGCTAAATCAAGGGAGAATACAGAAAGACTGTGAATAAGTATGATGAAGAAATGAGGAAGCAGTTGACATCGCATGAAATGCCAGAACCCTAAGAGTTTGTGGGATCAGTCAGTTTCACAGTATGATAGAGAAATTAAAGAGGATTGAGTTAATTATTTAGAGTGATATTAAACTGCGATGGTGATTTAGATACACTATGCGTAATAACTAGACTATAATAAGCAGTCTTTACTAATTAAATTTATAATTATCCTAATTTAATCTTATACTAAACTAAATTGCCTTTATTAAACCTCGAGCCACTTATTCTCAACAATGTGATTTATAATAACTTGTAATTTAATCCAGTCAAGTATTTAAACTTAAAATTAATACTAAAATTGCAGAAACCTCTCTAACTATTAGATAAGCGCAAAATCAAATTATAAATCAGAAGATTATCAACATTCATAAATCCAGTCAATTATCAATAAAAGTTTCAAGATGTAATTTCAAAAAATCAAAGAATAAATCAGAAAAATGAAGCTAAACCTAAATTCCCTAATATCAGACAGTTCTCCTAAATGCGCGCATTTTGATTTTGCTTTTAAAATTCCTATAAAATTATTAAAAGGAGATTAATTAAAAAGAATAGCTGAATTACTTACTAAGGTATTGAGTTCTCTAAATGTTGATTCTACTTGTTATGATTCTTGTCCATCTGCTTTGCTGTTAAATCCCTAAAGAAAAGATTAAAAGAAAAATGTGGGTTTTGAAGAAAGATTTCCTCAGTAGTCCTCGGTACTCAATGTCTAAATGTATAACGAATAACATCAATTATAAATTGAGGAGGACTACCGCCTCCAATGGTGTCTCAGACACCCACAAAAGGAAGGATCAGCGGCTTGATTCTAGGATTCCAATATCCTCTTGAATCGCAGCCTACGATCTGTCTGATAAGAGTTCCAATTCTCTAAATCAAACCGGAGAAATCAATCATAAATTTAATTATAAACTGCCTCGCTTAAGTATGGTTTCTACTAATTTAAATATTCGGCTCTATCTTTTGGGAAGTTTTGATTTTGATTTTACGATTATCAAATCATGATTATTGAATTCGATTATCAAACTTAGTTTGGATTTGGAGAAAATTCTAAGTTTCTTAAAATCACTTAGTGGTCCTAAACTAACTTTAATGTCAACTTCAGCTGTTATTTTCCATGACCATGGTACTTAAAACTGAAAAGCTTGAAGAGTAGTATTCTTTTGATTTTTTTATTATCAAAAAATCTATAATCTAGGGTAGCTCCTTTATTTTTTTGTTATTAGCCTTATAAACTGTTTAATTGAGGATTGGTCTACTTATAGATTATAGTTGAATCCTCTGGAAGTTTATAGAGATGCTAGTATGTAATCGAGTAAATTCGATTTAATAAGACTGCTTGTTTCTATAAAGTGTGGCTGAAAGTTCTAACACTCTCCAATCACAGAGAGATTTTCTAAAAACTCAAAAAACTAACTACTTTTACTCTTAAATGGAGGGTATCCAACCATAGGCTGCGGCTGGACCCTAATGCTCCCGAGTAGAAGGAGCATGTTAAAATGATGGGGGAGTATAAAATATAGGGAGGAGTCTGAAGTTAGGGCACAGAAATTGAGTAGGCAAAAGTTTGGTTTTAGCCCTAAATTTGCAAGATTTTAATTTGATAATGAATTATTAGGAAATTCGCTGGCTTAAATAGGGCATTTTTGGAACCATACAACCTGGAGTCATACAGCCGGAGCCATGCAACCTGGATCCATACAACTTTAGGTTGATTCTTGCATAGTATTGTGAATAAGCAGCTTTAGTACTTCTAATTGAACCCTATACATACTTAGCGAATTTTTTATACACTGGTACATGAATTTGGAGATATCTTCAGGATATCTTCCTGGAACCATACAACCTGAGGGGTGGAACCATACAACCTTGAGGTATCTTCAGGATATCTTCATCTGGAACCATACAACCTTAGAGTGGAGTCATACAACCTAGCATCTTAAAATCAACTTTATCACCCACAATCGAACTCTAATACTAAAATTCGCTGTTACTATGATATATTACATGATTTGTGGTGGTATGGAGGTATAGGGATGAGAGGGGTATCAAAATAAAATTTTGATTCCAGAGTGATTTTTCAATTCATAACCATAGTATCACTAAGAATTTAGGCCTATTCTCAAACTTAAGAGCAACACAATTGAATTACCCAACTCTTGCCTAACCATCCAAATCATCATTAAACATCTCAGAGGCATCGAAAACATCATTAGAGCTGAAGTCAGAGGCCTTAGGCAAAAATCGATGTTTGAAGTTAGAGACTCAAACTGGTTGTTTGAAAGCTGTTATAAACAACTAGAAATACTAAGAATTTTTCAAGTTTGGTCTCTTATATTATAACCCATAGACACTAGATCAGCCTGAATTTGCATTTATATAAGCATCACTGTTGTATTATATCATATCAATGTAATAAGGCTCGCCAATCATAAAGTAAGCAGAGCTATTAGCAATATTCGAAAATTTTCATAAGCCTTGAAATTTGAGATATCATCAGGATATCTTCCTGGAACCATACAACCTGAGGGGTGGAGCCATACAACCTTAAAACCCAAAATTTGATAAAACCCCATAATGATACAAATTTATGTCTGGTATAAGTATATATGAATATTGCAATCGATTGCTGCATTATCTAGTCAATGAGGAGAGTGCAATCACAAAATAGAATAGAAAATTGAATAATATTATAGAGTAGAATGCAATAAATTATGTTGTGAATGTATTAGGGAAGGGATTATTAATAGTTTGCGAATTAGTCACTGACAGTTGTTTAAGAACGCGATTTCATCTTTAAGGTGCATGATATGTCTTGGGTAGTCTGCTTCAATCATGCCTAAGAGTTCATTAGCAACATCTTTGATAGTGATCTTGCCAGACCAGAGTTGTTGCACTTAGCCATAGCCTCTGAATTGATTTCCATACGCTGGAGCTGCCTTCTCTTCATCAGAAAGAAATTCGTCTTTACAAACCTTCAGAATCAATTTATTTTGACCTGGCTTTAGCACTAAGTAGAGAATGAATGCAACTGGTTTATTTAAATATTCTTTGAACTGGTGAATTGATTTGTCGTCTCTGGCTGCTTGCTGCACTTCCTTGGAAACTACACTAAAGCCACTCCAAGGTTTGAAGAGTCGATCCTTTTTTAAAGCATAATCTAATCCAGCAATCAACACTTTCATATTGAAGGAAGTTGGCTCAACTAGATATCTCATTATGTTTTGATGAGGAGCGAATATGCCTCTCTGCATTAGTTCAAGATTTGCAATACATACTCCTATAGCTATTCTTAGTCTGTAAACATGCTTGAGCTTTGATGCGTTCATCAGGAATTTGTCAAGAGGAAAGAATTTCTAGTTTATTCGGAAGCTTTAAATGAACAAACTTTCATCACTGTCAAAGAAAAGATTCTGGCAAGGCAGAATGAACTTTGCGTCTCTATGGTCTTTTAATAAGTTGAATTCGTGATTTGCTCTATTCTTAGCGTGCTGCCTAAATAAAGTTTCAGCCAACTGTATGATTAACCGTTTTGCATATCCTTCATTTGGAAGACTATCTCTTTGGTTGTTTGCACATACATTATCTAGATATTTTCAAAGCCCAAGAAGTTTAAGTACTTTGCAAGAGTCTTCACGTAATCATCTTCATCGTCTTTAAATGATAAGATACCCTGTTATATGATTTGGTTCATTTAGTTGAAATACTGAAAGTAGGAAGCGGTACTATTATTATTCAGCAGGTCTTAGCGCGCAACACCAATATAACTCAAGTTCGACTCAGAGTTTAGTCTTAAATTTAAAACTTTTGCTTTATCAATCCAAGGTTCAGAATTTAACTTTGCTGATTGCGATCCATGGTCTTGCTTGCTATTCTTTGCTGACTGTACCTTCTGTGGTGTTATCACACAATCAATTTCTGAATGAATGCCAAAGTCGACGTTCATCTTCTACTGCTTTTAATGTAAATTGTTGAAATACAGCAGCATGATTCAGATTCAAGACCAAATACTTCATTAGCTGGGTTAATTTTAAAATAAGGAATCTAAAGATTGAACTCAATGCAAGACAAGCTTTTAGATTGACTGCTGGTCCTTGCATAGTTTATCTTAATGTTGAACAGGATAAGTAGCATGGTGCAATATTTATCAATAGCGATGTTATTAAAACCTCTAATGATTCTCACACATCTATACTAATCCCAGTGATTACAACAAGAGTTTCTGACAATCCAGTACTTAGTTCCATTTTCAACACCATAACCAACGACTGAGATATCGTGGACTATATACTATTCATTAATGGATCATAACATATGCAGGGGTGTCGTATCGCAAGTGCCAAAGCAATTAATTAAATTTTGGAAAAGTTGACAGTTCTTGCAAAAGTTGATTGGAGCTCATTCAAAACCATTGAAGATGAATCATAGTTAGAGCAAGTATCATCAGTGATCTCAGATTAGTGCATGAATTGATAGGCAGCGATAGCATCGCAAAGATAAACTCCTCATATATGTGAACCACTCTTCGTTACCGCCAATTAAACTGATATCTGTTAATTTTAATAATATTATAGACAAATAAATATCAAAGCGTGATTTATATGATTTCGATTAATTTTTAAATAATAACTTAACAAGCAGAGGTTTATAATGGTAGAATAGTCTAAAAATTATCACTTTTGACATCGATAAGCATGCCTCCCTATAATTGGATGTATAATCTGAGAATCCTTATGATTATGCTGAATTTAATTATAAAAATGATTTTCAACTAATTTTGATGGATGAATATGGTTCTACTATATGTTTTTATTTAAAGCAAGAACCAACATACAGTGTTGGATCTTCCGCAGGCTGCTTTAAATAAAAACATATAGTAGAACCATATTCATCCATCAAAATTAGTTGAAAATCATTTTTATAATTAAATTCAGCATAATCATAAGGATTCTCAGATTATACATCCAATTATAGGGAGGCATGCTTATCGATGCCAAAAGTGATAATTTTTAGACTATTCTACCATTATAAACCTCTGCCTGTTAAGTTATTATTTAAAAATCAATCGAAATCATATAAATCACACTTTGAGATAAATTAGTATATAATATAATAAAAATTAACAGATACCAGTTTAAATGGCGGTAACGAAGAGTAGTTCACATATAAGAGGAGTTTATCTTGCAATGCTATCGCTGCCTATAAATTCATGCACTAATCTGAGATCACTGATGACACTTGCTCTAACTATCATTCATCTTCAATGGTGTTGAATGAGCTCCAATCAACTTTTCCAAAATTTCTTTATTTGCTTTGACACTGGCGATACAACACCCCTGCATATATTATGATCCATTAATGAATAGAATATAGTCCACGATATCTCAGTCGTTGGTGATGGTGTTGAAAATGGAACTAAGTACTGGATCGTCAGAAACTCTTGTTGTAATCACTGGGATTAGTATAGATGTGTGAGAATCATTAGAGGTTTTAACAACATCGCTATTGATAAATATTGCACCATGCTACTTATCCTGTTCAACATTAAGATAAACTATGCAAGGACAAGCAGTCAATCTAAAAGCTTGTCTTGCATTGAGTTCAATCATTAGATTCCTTATTTTAAAATCAACCCAGCTAATGAAGTATTTGGTCTTGAATCTGAATCATGCTGCTGTATTTCAACAATTTACATTAAAAGCAGTAGAAGATGAACGTCGACTTTGGCATTCATTCAGAAATTGATTGTGTGATAACACCACAGAAGGTACAGTCAGCAAAGAATAGCAAGCAAGACCATGGATCGCAATCAGCAAAGTTAAATTCTGAACCTTGGATTGATAAAGCAAAAGTTTTAAATTTAAGACTAAACTCTGAGTCGAACTTGAGTTATATTGGTGTTGCGCGCTAAGACCTGCTGAATAATAATAGTAAAGCTTCCTACTTTCAGTATTACAACTAAATGAACCAAATCATAAAACAAGGTATCTTATCATTTAAAGACGATGAAGATGATGACGTGAAGCTCTTGCAAAGTACTTAAACTTCTTGGGCTTTGAAAATATCTAGATAATGTATGTGCAAACAACCAAAGAGATAGTCTTCCAAATGAAGGATATGCAAAACGGTTAATCATACAGTTGGCTGAAACTTTATTTAGGCAGCACGCTAAGAATAGAGCAAATCACGAATTCAACTTATTAAAAGACCATAGAGACGCAAAGTTCATTCTGCCTTGCCAGAATCTTTTCTTTGACAGTGATGAAAGTTTGTTCATTTAAAGCTTCCGAATAAACTAGAAATTCTTTCCTCTTGACAAATTCCTGATGAACGCATCAAAGCTCAAGCATGTTTACAGACTAAGAATAGCTATAGGAGTATGTATTGCAAATCTTGAACTAATGCAGAGAGGCATATTCGCTCCTCATCAAAACATATGAGATATCTAGTTGGGCCAACTTCCTTCAATATGAAAGTGTTGATTGCTGGATTAGATTATGCTTTCAAAAAGGATCGACTCTTCAAACCTTGGAGTGGCTTTAGTGTAGTTTCCAAGGAAGTGCAGCAAGCAGCCAGAGACGACAAATCAATTCACCAGTTCAAAGAATATTTAAATAAACCAGTTGCATTCATTCTCTACTTAGTGCTAAAGCAAGGTCAAAATAAATTGATTCTGAAGGTTTGTAAAGACGAATTTCTTTCTGATGAAGAGAAGGCAGCTCCAGCGTATGGAAATCAATTCAGAGACTATGGCTAAGTGCAACAACTCTGGTCTGGCAAGATCACTATCAAAGATGTTGCTAATGAACTCTTAGGCATGATTGAAGCAGACTACCCAAGACATATCATGCACCTTAAAGATGAAATCGCGTTCTTAAACAACTGTCAGTGACTAATTCGCAAACTATTAATAATCCCTTCCCTAATACATTCACAACATAATCTATTGCACTATACTCTATAATATAATTCAATCTTCTATTCTACTTTGCGATTGCACTCTCCTCAATGACTAAATAATGCACCAATCGATTGCAATATTCATATACACTTATACCAGACATAAATTTGCATTATTATAAGGTTTTATCAAATTTTTTTAAGCTTGTATGGCTCCACCCTTAGGTTGTATGGTTCCAGGAAGATATCCTGAAGATATCTCCAATTTCAAGGCTTATGAAAATTTTCGAGAATATTGCTAATAGCTCTGCTTACTTTATGATTGGCGAGCCTTATTACATTGATATGATATAATACAACAGTGATGCTTATATAAATGCAAATTCAGGCTGATCTAGTGTCTATGGGTTATAATATAAGAGACCAAACTTGAAAAATTCTTAGTATTTCTAGTTGTTTATAACAGCTTTCAAACAACCAGTTTGAGTCTCTAACTTCAAACATCGATTTTTGCCTAAGGCCTCTGACTTCAACTCTAATGATGTTTTCGATGCCTCTGAGATGTTTAATGATGATTTGGATGGTTAGGCAAGAGTTGGGTAAGTCAAGTGTGTTGCTCTTAAGTTTGAGAATAGGCCTAAATTCTTAGTGATACTATGGTTATGAATTGAAAAATCACTCTGAAAACAAAATTTTATTTTGATACCCCTCTCATCCCTATACCTCCATACCACCACAAATCATGTAATATAGCATAGTAACAGCGAATTTAAGTATTAGAGCTCGATTGTGGGGGATAAAGATGAATATAAGATGCTAAGTTGCATGACTCCACTCTAAGGTTGTATGGTTCCAGATGAAGATATCCTGAAGATACCTCAAGGTTGTATGGTTCCACCCCTCAGGTTGTATGGTTCCAGGAAGATATCCTGAAGATATCTACAAAATTCATGTACCAGTGTATAAAAAAATCGCTAAGTATGTATAGGGTTCAATTAGAAGTACTAAAGCTGCTTATTCAAAATACTATGCAAGAATCAACCTAAAGTTGTATGGATCCAGGTTGCATGGCTCCGGCTGTATGACTCCAGGTTGTATGGTTCCAAAAATGCCCTATTTAAGCCAGCGAATTTCCTAATAATTCATTATCAAATTAAAATCTTGCAAATTTAGGGCTAAAACCAAACTTTTGCCTACTCAATTTCTGTGCCCTAACTTCAGACTCCTCCCTATATTTTATACTCCCCCATCATTTTAACATGCTCCTTCTACTCGGGAGCATTAGGGTCCAGCCGCAGCCTATGGTTGGATACCCTCCATTTAAGAGTAAAAGTAGTTAGTTTTTTGAGTTTTTAGAAAATCTCTCTGTGATTGGAGAGTGTTAGAACTTTCAGCCACACTTTATAGAAACAAGCAGTCTTATTAAATCGAATTTACTCGATTACATACTAGCATCTCTATAAACTTCCAGAGGATTCAACTATAATCTATAAGTAGACCAATCCTCAATTAAACAGTTTATAAGGCTAATAACAAAAAAATAAAGGAGCTACCCTAGATTATAGATTTTTTGATAATAAAAAAATCAAAAGAATACTACTCTTCAAGCTTTTCAGTTTTAAGTACCATGGTCATGGAAAATAACAGCTGAAGTTGACATTAAAGTTAGTTTAGGACCACTAAGTGATTTTAAGAAACTTAGAATTTTCTCCAAATCCAAACTAAGTTTGATAATCGAATTCAATAATCATGATTTGATAATCGTAAAATCAAAATCAAAACTTCCCAAAAGATAGAGCCGAATATTTAAATTAGTAGAAACCATACTTAAGCGAGGCAGTTTATAATTAAATTTATGATTGATTTCTCCGGTTTGATTTAGAGAATTGGAACTCTTAAATCAACAGATAACTAGGCAGCGATTCAAGAGAATATTGGAATCCTAGAATCAAGCCGCTGATCCTTCCCTTGGTGGGGGTATTGAGACACCATTTGGAGGCGGTAGTCCTCCTCAATCTATAAATGATGTAATTCGTTATACATTTAGACATTGAGTACCGAGGACTACTGAGGAGAATCTTTCTTCAAAACCCACATTTTTCTTTTAATCTTTTCTTTAGGGATTTAACAGCAAAGCAGATGGACAAGAATCATAACAAGTAGAATCAACATTTAGAGAACTCAATACCTTAGTAAGTAATTCAGCTATTCTTTTTAATTAATCTCCTTTTAATAATTTTATAGGAATTTTAAAAGCAAAATCAAAATGCGCGCATTTAGGAGAACTGTCTGATATTAGGGAATTTAGGTTTAGCTTCATTTTTCTGTTTTATTCTTTGATTTTTTGAAATTACATCTTGAAACTTTTATTGATAATTGACTGGATTTATGAATGTTGATAATCTTCTGATTTATAATTTGATTTTGCGCTTATCTAATAGTTAGAGAGGTTTCTGCAATTTTAGTATTAATTTTAAGTTTAAATACTTGACTGGATTAAATTACAAGTTATTATAAATCACATTGTTGAGAATAAGTGGCTCGAGGTTTAATAAAGGCAATTTAGTTTAGTATAAGATTAAATTAGGATAATTATAAATTTAATTAGTAAAGACTGCTTATTATAGTCTAGTTATTACGCATAGTGTATCTAAATCACCATCGCAGTTTAATATCACTCTAAATAATTAACTCAATCCTCTTTAATTTCTCTATCATACTGTGAAACTGACTGATCCCACAAACTCTTAGGGTTCTGGCATTTCATGCGATGTCAACTGCTTCCTCATTTCTTCATCATACTTATTCACAGTCTTTCTGTATTCTCCCTTGATTTAGCTATAAATTGCGCGTAAG
>ARYC01007229.1:0-10879 GCA_000711775.1 Oxytricha trifallax
TCATCTTCACTGTCAAATTCAACTTCTATGTCTGCTCTCTCTGTCACTCTGCGAAGCACCAGTCCAGCTGCACCTGTGGTCTTACCAGGTAGGACCATTATAAAAAATAAATTAAGGATATGTTTTTTGTAACTTAAATCTTTATTGAGTGCTCTGTCTCCATCTGCGTTTGATCTTTAAGTATTCGTATTATTATATTAAGTTTTTAAATTAATTAATATATTACTAATTATAAATTATAATTATAAGATAGTTTATATGATGCTGCTAAAATTTTAAGGGACTCTTAGGCTTAGAATTAAGATGGAATCTCTTTAAATTCAATGCTAATAGACAGTGAGATCTCACAGTTGCTGGAGATTTATGGAGTAGCCTTTCTATAAACGTCATAATTCAGAACAGGCTTGAGTTATTCACTATATTCATCACATCCATATCGCAACTTAAACAATAAATCTATATACTCACTGTCATAAACTGAGCCCAGACCTCGCATATACTCACTTAAAACTAATATTGAAACATAAAACCCCTACATAAACCCTATTAAAACCCTAAAAAAGTATGCACTAATAGTCTACTTTTATCAATCAAAAACTCAATCAAACTACTGAAAGGGTTTTGGGGTTTTGATTGGTAAGTGTTAGTTCTTCAAGACTCTCAGTAGGCACATTATACTTTACTTTGAAGTCAATGTTGTTTTCAGCTGGGAAACTGTCCACTCTTCTCTTGAAACAATATATACTATATATTTATATGATATTGTTATGTAAGAGAGTATATATAAATTGTATAAATTAATTGTAATATTTTGAAGGATGTTAATTATGATAAATAAGCAGTAAACTAGATTATGAAAGTCATTGAATATATTTTATTACTTAATTCCTATGCTAAATTATTAATCTTAATTATAGAATTTCATGATGATCTATAAGTTTGATGAATGATCAGGCATGGAGTTAGTTTACACTCTAACGTAAACATCATCCAAGTTATCAATTTTACAAGTTACTCTCAGTTTTCTTCTCCAAAATAATAATTATATATGGGTTTTTATAATTTATTAATTTAATTTTAAGAGAATGTAATCAATTTAATATGAGATCATCTCCAACTCCATCCATCTGTAGTTTTGTATTGATATTGGCACATAGTCATGCGTGGGCATGTCACTGTCTCAGATAGAATATCATTGAAAGCAATATTTACAATCCCTCATTAATTTTTTTAAAAGATAAACAAATTAAATTTTCCATTATATAAATAATAAGTAGAAATAAAATTAATGAAGATTATAGTAATTTAAAGGTTAAAGTAGAGTAAGTTTTTCTATATTAAAAAAAATACAAATTTTTAATAGATTAAAACAGAATTATATATAATAGGTAAAATTGATTTTACATTTAAAGTTTTATGATCTTAGATTTTGTTTTAACATTGCTTGAATTTCTAAATTATATCAAAGAATTTAATTAATTTTTGAATAAAGCAAGTTGCATATATGTTTAGGCTATTGAATAAAAATGAAAAACTTCTTCAATCTTATAATTTACATTTAAAAATAGGAGAAATTATAAAACATGTACAGTTTATTCTCTTGAAGTCATGATAGAAAAATGCTCATGAAGAAAAATCGTAATCATTATTAATATTAAGAACATAAGGGGACTATTTTAGATTGTTATAATTTTTTATTTAATAAAAAATTTTAACTTTTCTCATTTCAAATAAGTCACTTTATTCTGAATAAATATACTATATAATATAATTCATTGAAATAAACTATGTATTTTTAGTCCCTCAAACAAACTGAATAAATAATTTATGCTATTTAAAAAATGAAATATTACGAGTTAATTTTTGCATTACAAAGGAAAGTAATTCTATTTAAAGTTTAAATTTGATATTTTTCAAATAATAAAAACAATGGTTGTGTTTATATTCCTTATAGAACCTATTCCTTATATATTACTATATTGCTAACCATTGATAAAATGATCTTGGTTTATATATTGCCAGCTCTTGTATCTGTGTTTTTGAAATTAGCTGCGAAATCTTGGCAGTCAAGGAATTTCTAATTTTCTACTCTCAAGTGGAATTTAATAGGATTAGGAGTAGTTGTTGTTTCTGGAACTGGTGAGCAAGTGCTCCCGACAACTAACTTTCTTGGTTATGGAACCTACATTTAAAATAAATATTTAATTATAAAATTAACTCAAAGTTTTAGATTTTAATGAAGCTTAAACTGCTAATATATAAAAACTTTGAAATTTAATATTAATTATAGGAGAAATGTTTTATTCGATTTGAAAAAAAGAGATTTTACATTTTTATAAATAAAATTATAATTCAATTATGTTATTTGGAATTATATTTCATTCTCTCTAAATCTCCCTATTATATTTGAATGATATTATCTATAATTTATAAAATCTAACGGCTATGAGGTAGTATCCTCCCCCCTAATGTATACTTTTATTTTTGTAGTCTGAAAGAGTTTTTTTACGCTGAGTAATAGTAACAGATGAACATGGAATTTGCGTGCAATAGTTTTCGAGATATGACCCATCAAAGTCTCGTTTTTATATAAAAAAATCAAGATAAATTTTACAAAAATTTTTTAATTTTGCACAAAATTTATTTTCTCTAAAATTAACTGTTTTTAACTATATTAAAAAATTAAATCTAATTTATTATAATTTTGTTAAGCGATTTATTAATCATTTTAACTTTCATTTAAGATTTTCATAAATACTATAATAGTTCATTTTACAAAATTATAATAAATTAGATTTAATTTTTTAATATAGTTAAAAACAGTTAATTTTAGAGAAAATAAATTTTGTGCAAAATTAAAAAATTTTTGTAAAATTTATCATGATTTTTTTATATAAAAACGAAACTTTGATGGGTCATATCTCGAAAACTATTGCACGCAAATTCCATGTTCATCTGTTACTATTACTCAGCGTAAAAAAACTCTTTCAGACTACAAAAATAAAAGTATACATTAGGGGGGAGGATACTACCTCACAGCCAATCCAACATAAGACTAATGAAATTAAAATTCTAAATCATTGATTTTTTAAAAAAATTATAATTAGCTCGAATTTGAGAGTATAAAAATGTATTATATATAAAAATATTTAAAAGTTATTATTGTGATAAATAATAAAGCAATGATTTATTATTAATTTGAAAATTAAGTCTAAAAATTTTTAACATAAAATATTAAGATTGATTTAAAAAATAATAATATCTTAAAATATGTTTTATCTTCATTTAGTAGTCTCTGAAGGTTGGCTTTTCATTGTTGTCCTGTGCTTGGCAAAAAGCAACTCCCACCAAAACGAGACCTATTTAATATTTAAGCTGAGTCTTATCTAACAATTATATTATTTTATTATTTTAATTATTTTTAAATAAATATACTCTCAAGATATTTATGCAGGATTTTAAAAATAAAGAAAGGCAAATTAACTTCAACTCCAAAACAATATTCTTCTTTTATTTTTAATTGATAAGAATTAATTTATCATTATACTAATGAGATACAATTTATTAAGTTATTATAGTATTTTGCTTGATAATGAATAAAAAAATCTCATTTATAATATAAATATTATTATTTGAGATTGATATATGAATATTGAAATTAAGTATTAAAAACATTTGAATGTGTAAATTATCTTTGATAGCTTTGAAATCGTAATGCATTGTTTTATTTTAACTTATCATCTACTATTAAATATTAGTTTGCAATCTCCCAATAATTTTGCACTCAATCAAAAACCTTTTAAATTAATTTTATATATTTTAACCTATAAATTATTTGATTGAATAGCGTCTAATCTGTGGACGATGCTGTGTGATTCAAATACTAATATTTCTCCCTCTTTCGTGCCTGCATAGATTATTCCTGCCAAAGTCTAGTCTAATTCTGCACCGATAAGTTCATAATTTCTTCCTGCATAACACTATACAAACTAAATCGAATAAAAATGACAAAACTTAACGAAACCTATTTTCTAATCTGTCGAGTAAATCACGTTAACAGATAACTTAGCTAGATTGCATATTTAAATTTAATTAAAATCTGTTTAAATCATTTATTAATAAAATTAAAAGACGTTTAATAGATTGTTAATGTCCTTAGACCCACTTGGGAATCTAGATCTAAAGGCTCCATCTCTTTTTAATATAGTAAAGTATCATGAAAAACAATACTATAACTCTTTTAAATTACTCTTAATTTATTCAACAAAACAATAGCCATAGGAATCTATAAAAATAAAGAATTTCTCCCCTTTGCTTACATAAATGAGGAATTCTTTGAATGAGTTTTAAGGCTCTAAGTACTGAGGATAGCCATGTTGAGTTAATAAGGAATCAAGATTTATGACTTTAGGCGGCTCATCAGTTCGATATATAATATTTAATTAGCACTTGATTTTTTATTATATAATTATTAGTTTATTTTATTTTGTCAGCTTGCTTGTGAATCATCTTCAAGATTCTGCTTCTTTTTCTTATAGGAAAAATAAATTAATCTAATTATTTTTATTAGACCTCTTGGTACTTATCTCTTTGATACTGATACGCTTATTATATAAATATAAATATTAATTTCATTGAACTCATAAGCGACTATCTTTTCATTTTCAGTGAAGAATATCTTTTCAATGAAAGGATTGACTAAAAACTGGATCTCCTATTCTTCACTCTCAATGTTCCTTTAATTTATTGATTTCAAACTTTTCAGATTCTTCTCTGCCAAAATTTCAATATCGCTCATCGTTGCTAATATTTAGGTCTCAAACTATTCATTAGTCGACTATGAGTCAATTGTGGAAAGTTGCTGCATAATTTGAATTTTTTGCTCATAAAGGGAGATTAAAATCTTTGTTTCTGAAATTTCTTAGTGCAGTAACAAACTTCCATCTTGGTCAATTAATGCTGAAGTTTTGCTTTATACTTGAGTGATGTTTGTTACAGTAAAAATGCAAAACAAGCTTGCTAGTTACAATAAATAAATCCTGGGAGATAGTTTAGAGTTCTTGCAACTTCTTTTAGTGGAAAGTTCCATTATTAAAAATTAGAAATTATTAAATGAGTTTCTAGTAATTAATTCAAATCAAATTAGAGTCTCGATTTTAGTTTAGTAATTTAAGAATTAATATAATAATTAAATTGGATATTTGGCATAAAAATGAATAAACTTGCTATTTCACTATTAATCACAGTAGCTGTGCTCAACTTAGCTATAATTAAAACAAATTTAAAGCTTTATAAATATTAATATATATTTTTTGTATGGCTAAAGTTGCTCTTAAAGATCCTAAAGAGGATGTTTTGGAATTCATTAAAGGATTCTTTAAGGGATTCTCAAACGAAGATGTCAAAGATTTGGGTAGTTGTCATATTGAAGACATGGGCATGTTGAAAACTTTTGAGAAAGCAAAGATTTCTTTTGACAAACCGTATAATTAAGCAATTATTATTTTTATGAAACATGATGGAATTGGCAGTGTTGTAGATGGCCTAAAATTAATGGGTCAATTCATTGGCGAAGCAGTTTTGTAACTCGGTGCTTGCCCAGGAGTTAGAGACACAGTTACTAGAATCGGTGCTAGAATCGCTGAGATTGTAGACCCAATCAACTTCCTTAGAATTGCTGGAAAGAACGTAGTTTTGCACGGATGGTCAGTCATCGATGCTGTCAATAAAGCTTTAGCTGCCAAAGATCGTGGTAACCACTTTGAATTCGGTGAACACATCGGAGAAGCCATCCAAAATCTCTTCAGTTGAAAATCTTTTCCTAATATTTTTATGGTATATATGAAATCCTAACCAGACCTTATTAAAAATATTCTATCTTCTTTTAATGTTTGTAAATTGTAGAGTATGAAACTATTGAATAAATTTGAATAGAATCATTAATATATAAAACTAGTCTATACGAAATAAACTTATTAGTCCCTAGAAGTTTAGATTTTTAATTAATTAAATTAAACTTAGCAAACCTTTAACTCAGCCAATTTGACTATATTTATCGAAACACAATGAATGTCTCTGCTTTACAATAACAAAACAAATGCAATATTTCAAAACATAGCCATTAAAACTCTGTCGTAGAGGAGGAACTTCAGGATAACGGAGAAATTGAACTTTATCCTATTTAATGAGCCCATTTTATTATTTTTTTAATTAACTTGAGAATGGAAATCCCTTTGTTTACTCGGTAGACTAAATAGAAGTTGCCTCAAATTTTAATAGTAATAACTTCAATGAAGACGACCCTATGGGCCCTACAAGCACAGGCAATATCGAAGCAAATTAATCAAACAGTTAAAATGTAAAACTTTTAAATTTAAAAATCTATTTTTAGGCATAAGATAGCAGAGCACTTAGATTTAAGAGATCTTTGGAAGTCTTACAATTGACTGAAGAGGAGATGGCAACAGAAAGCATCTTGGTCTTTTTCAACGCCTTGTTTGATCTTGCTGGTGTAAGCTTACTTTCTATTCAAATATAACCAATTTTGTAGGTTGCCTCCGCTGTGTTTATTGCAACTATTTATTTAAAGTAAAACGTCCAGACCGCACTGTTCGTTTGGTTCATGATCTATGGAGTGCTGTCCCTTGCATCATTCCCCTTTCAAGTAGTAGTTATGAAAAATATTTGCACTCATAAATTAACTAGAAAACTCAAGCAAAGAACGAATGTGATAGATTGCATCTAATAAATTGCATTGATTTAATTTATTTATTACATCCTATTACCCGTGTGCATAGCTGGCTATATCATAAACTACTCAATAGACGACAATCTAAAGCTTAAAAAATCTACAACTATGATCATTCTAGTAGCTCTAATAGTATTCTCTGTTAGACTTTTAAAAGTAGTGCTCGTTATGTTTGTGAAATATCTCTGGTAACCACTTATCAATTTAATCGAAAAAATTGGAAGGGATTAACCTGTTCAAGCTTAAAAGGTTAGTATAAATAAGGTTGTTTAAATTCATTTTTGATATAGAAACTATTAGACAAGATTCCCTCTATTGATTATGAAAAGTACCTTGCTCTTACAACACCAAAAGTTTTAAATTTATGATTTATTAGCAAAAATAAAATTTTATTATTAAAATTAAAAAAGTAACAATCTAATAATAAGAGTAGTTAGATGCTGATCTCGAAACACTGTAAGGTAAAAGCTGTTTATCATCCCAGTCAGAAAATTAAAAATCAAACTAAGTTATTCCAGACCCAGAGTCCCCAAACTTTGAGAACGAATAAGACATTAGACCCTCATCAGTCCAACTTGATAAAACTGTATGCAAAGCTTAATAAAATAAATCACTAGAAGTAGAAAGACTGTGCTCTATTTGCTTAATTGATTTCGATTAAGAAAGTAAAATTACTCCACTTCCATGTAAGTCTCACTACTATTCATTTTGGTTTTATTTTTATTGAAGTTTTGGAAACATATTTTAAGTTACTATCATACCGAGTGCATCACATAATGGCTAAAGAAAAACTGCATCTGCCCTGTTTGCAGACATAAAGTAAACGTATAAAATCTTAAAGAACTTAACTAATTACTCATCAAGAATTGAAATAGTAAACTAAAAAAATTAAACGAGTGTAATAATCAAAACTTTGAAAATTAATTTAATTACTTCATTTAATATCATTTTATCGATTATTACTTAAGAATAAGAAAGATCAAAATGTTATTTAAGAAGTTTAATTTTTATTAAATAAATAGTTAGTATTTTACATTTACATATAGCTCAAATTTAATTTATCATATATTTGATCATAAGTAATTTTGAACATTTTGAGTGCATTCATCAGCTTTTCTTGAAAATTTCTCGATTTTATCAATTTCGCTTTTCATTGAAGCAATTTTTTCATCTAGCACTGTTCTAAACCCAATTGAATATGTGTTTATGTGTTGCCCCATTTCTTTCATCATTTTATCTATCTTATCAAAAGATTGTGTCCCACGCTCGTTCTAGTAGATTTGTACATATTAGTTCATCATTTCAGCGACAATGTTAAAATTTTGTTGGAAAACTTGCATTGTTATGGATTCTGGTGGAATTTGAGATGAGGGGCTTTAAGGAGAGTAGTCGTAAGATGCTTGTGAATATTGAGGAGACATGCAAGATTGAATTTGAGAATAATAAGGTGAGGGCTTGACAGAATTTTACATTATGGATTCTTCAATATCTTCCTCCATAATAGTTTACAGTTAATTCTTGTTCTTATTGGCATTCTATTCATTTTGTTCGTTTTCTTAAAAGACATTCAATTGATGAGTTTAACTATTTTCGATGTTGGCAGTCTATTGTAATTGGTTTAGAGCCTGCTTTGTCAACTAGTATGAGTTATCAATTTTATTTTAAAAGTGCTAGCTTAAATCTTGCTCTCTTATATTTTAGTTTTAACCCATATTAATCTAACTTTCTTAATTATGATCTTGTTCTTAATAATCTTACTGCTTTATTGTATCGTTCAAGTAATTATAATTGTCTTTTTTATTTTACTTTCCCTCCTCTTAATGACCTAAAATTTCCTACTTATACTATTACTATTCTCTTGGAGTATTTTCTCTATTTTGATTTAGTGTCAAAACACAGTCCCACTTATCAACATCTTATACATTTGTACTTAAGGCTAAACTTTTAGATTATGGCATAGGATCCCAATCATCGTCCTAGTTGTCTTCTTATTTTTTAATCTTTGTGCTGCCATAGCTAGCTCGTTTTTAATCTGGAGAATTTGTCTCTTTCGAGTATATTCTAGAGCTTGATCCTAGATTCTTTGAGCTTGAGCTGTATCTCTTACTTTCTTAATTTTCGTAGTTTTAATAGCTTCTATTGGAGTTGTAGCTGCTACTATTTTGATAACCATATTTCTAATTCATGCTGTTTTATGAATTGCTTTGTTGATATTCCTAGAAGTTCTTTCTTTTGTAATCGCTTTATAGCTGAGAGGTGTTCAGGCATTATGGAGTTTCAAAGTTATCTCTGTATTTAGATTAGTTATACTGTTGCTGCTTGTAATTTGACTTAGAATTTCTCTTGTTTTGGTAAGAATCTTCTGAGCGCTGATTGTCATTTTAGTTGATGTTGAAATGAACTGATCTGTCTTTGCTAGTTCTGCCATATCTATTGGTGTTGTTTCTGTAATCTTTGGAATCTTAATAACTTTCATCATCACTTGGGTGCTTTCTTTTCCCAGTCAAGGTATTATCTGATTTCTCTTCAAGTTTTTAAGGCAAAACATCCTTTTAAGAATTTTAATTTTGAATGTCAACAGCATTTTTTAGTTCCAAGTTATCCTATCTTTCTGGTGTCAGCTTTTCACTACCCTAACTCACTTCTCTCTGTTTTTGTGATAAATTGCTCAATTGATAAATTGGAGTTATAGTTCTACTGCCACATGCAGTACTCTGTTCGCATTCATTTTAAGTATCTTAAGAGTTATGAGGCTTAACTTAATTGCTTACAGACACATTAATGTTTTTGGTATCTGAAAAATCTTCCAAGTCATCTGACTTGTCAAAGAAATAATGAATAATTTCATCAGCCTTATCTTCATTTTGAGTGACTTTTGCACATGGTGACTTTTATGTTTATTGCTAATTTTTGTCTTAAACTACCTAACTTATTTTGGGAGCATGTCCTAAGTTTTAACTATTTTTAGCACATTTAGTCTTGCTATGTTTATTTTCCTTTTATTCCTTTAATTATTTAATCGCATCGTTAACAATAGCGAGTCTTTCGCTTTCTGAAAAATCCTCGACCACTTTGATATCATACTTTTCTATAAACTTTTAAATAATCTTTTCAGCATTACAAAAGCCCTCTATATTCTCCCTGTATTCTATTTTATTTTTTCTGATGAATTTCTCAATAAATTCTTGCAATCTATGTCTATCGACTTAATCAGGATGATTGTGCATAGAATTTATCATTTCATAGTACTAACTGAAATTGCCAAAACTCTCATGAAATTCATAAATAGTGTAAGGACACATAACTTTATGTGAATTCTCCGTTTTGTCTATGAGGCATTTGTATTAGGCTTTGAAATTTTTAGCCTCCAGTTTTTCCCCATTTTAATCGATCACTTACAGATTTTTTAACTCAGTGTATCTTTTCATATTTCTCAATGAATAATACAAATCAAAAGCTCCTTCTTTCACGAAATCTTTATTCAAAATCACATTTACATCAACTGTCAAGGAGCTTGAGCCAGTTTTATTGCTGTGGGTATTTTGTTTGAATTGTTGTGGGTGTATTAATAATTGTTTTTATTATATTGATGATTCATTTTTCTGTTGCTAAATTACAGCTAATTTGAAGTGAGATTGGATATATATTTTATATAGTCATGTAAATATATACAAAAGTAAAGCATAAAATGTAACCAAGAGTATGAATATTTAAACAATAAGTTTTATGTATATTAGCTTATAGATGTAGTATTATTAATAAATTGTAATTATTCAAAATAAAATAAATACATTTATGATTATGAGTTCATTACAATCAAACCTCTAGGCAAGTCACCGAATGGTCACATTATTAATTAAGCTTTAGCAATCGCTTTGGAATCAGGAATAGTCAGAGTTTATGATATTTTTGGCAATAAATTGTTCGAATTTCTAGTTGCAGATGCTCCAACTAATGAAAATATAATTTTGATAACAAATGTGGATATGTTAATTCCTAAATTGAGAATAATTTGCAATAATTCTATAAAATGAAAATAGTTAGCCAATAGGAAAAGAAATATTGCAGATTCAAGCATCTCCAATGGTTGACGATATGTTTATAGGAGTCCTTACCAAAGACAATTAATTC
>ARYC01007230.1:0-29018 GCA_000711775.1 Oxytricha trifallax
AAACCATTGTAGAATGTTCCAATTCCAGCAAAGCCAGTAATTATATTCGATATTCAATAATTTAGGTCTGAATGCAACACCAGCTGCTCGCCAGAGGTGAGATTCTTGAAGGTGTGTATTTCGAATACCTTACACTTGACATATAACTTTATCAAGAGCAAATATATTAGCTAAAATCTTTAGTATACTCTCAAGCCATGCTTAATATATTAAATACTAGAATCAAGGAGCAGTCCCTAAGTAAGATATATATCTCTATTCTTATTTACGATAGAATTCGTGAACCCCAAAGTTATTGGGCTGATGCAAGAGACTAAACGTTCTATTTTTGAGTCTTACCTCAACAGCCAAATGGTTAGGTGTGTCAACAATACATTCGCTGCCTATCTTGACGAGACCAATCCAAGCTGTGCAGAGGCTCTTGAAAATTTAAGGACCAATGAGAAAATCGACATCGATATCTTTGATTTCTTAGGTTGCTCCAAGTTTAATTTCATTCATTCAAAAACATATATCAACTGGAGGCCTGGCACCTATAAAGAGAGACCCCGCAAGGGCCAACTACCCTATCAACCATCATCAAAGTAAATTCAGAATGCCAAGAGTTTGTTTGAGCAAGGATGGTACATGGCGATGGTGTTCCAAAGGCTTGCTAATCATTTCATGAGTTTCTCTTACAAGTCCACATCGTTCCAGCATCAATGCCTCATCACCTATCTCGAGCAGTGGTTAAATGAAAACAAGTCCCTTAGAGCCTTTCACATCAGGACCAGCAAAGGCGAGGAACTACTATCTATAGCAAAGAGATACGAGAATTTGATATGCCACCTCCTTCACCCGAACACTAAAATCCACAAGGGTACTATACAGTATCTAAAGAGTCAAGTATCGAAGAGAACTAGCCAGCGCAAGACTCAACCTTAGAATTTGCTACCACCCCACCTGTAACTCAGATTGGCAAGAATGAAGAAAGCCCTCAACATGGGAACAGTGACAGGATCTCACTGCTTCGAGCATGCAACTGCCTACTTGATTGTAAAGGGTGATAAAGAGGAGTGGATTTACGAATGATAGTGAGTTTAGGTGAATTCGTTATATTGAAGTTTAAATTCAGCATGTTAAATAATTAATCACATATAATTCATACCTCTATCAACAGCAATCATTACTATACACTGCTGATTTTAATATTGCATACTTGTATTTATATTTCTATTTTTATTTATTTATTTCAAAACCCCAAAACCCCTCCTTACATGGAATAGCTGTCGTACTATATTAGAAGTGATGAATAGTCTATTAATTCTCACTCTCAACACAGTTTTTCATCGCAGTCGATTCTGAACTTTGGATTTCTCTGCAATCAAGAGTTAGAGGAAATCAAACAGAGTGCGCTGAAGCCATAGTAGAAGACTATACTCAAGTGGACATCGGTCGTGCTGGGCACCAACTTCCCCTCAATTCCTAAGCCATTGAAGCTCACTTACACCTCAGGTACTCTCCTTAGCAATGGGTAGGTGCCGCCATCAACGATGGGCATTCTGGGTGGACAAATCATACGACTGCCATTGGACAATGTTGAGTGAGCAGTATCATCGTTAGTCGATATTTCAAGTTTGGCAACTGATGACTAGCTTTTTTATGGCCTTGAGCAGTACCTTCGTATGATTAGAAAGCCATAACAGTATACAGGGTAGAGAAACTCTAATGTAATGCATAAGAACCTGCAGATAAAGTAGAAAGATGAGCTGTGGTAAGGCCTGCAAGACTTCATGAAAGAGCAGGGTGGGGTTTTCGATTTATCAAATCGTGAATACTCAAACCATTACAAAATTTTTTTTCTTTTATAATTATTTTTTTTTTTTTTTGATATTGAATTGGAATCAGACTCCAAGAATCCTTACCTGAAACGCCGAGATGCGAAGCTGGCGCTAAAGAAAATCTAAGTGGTTTAACAATACAAGGTGGAGGGCATGAAACCCAAGGATATAGCACTTGAAAGGGGTGTGGATCGACGATTTGTATACAAAGCAATCGAGAAGTTCAAGTATGAGGTGGAACACAGAGTGCTGAATCCAAAACAAAAGCTGAAGAATGGGAGGAAGAATACGCGGAGCAACCCGCTGTTGCTGAAGGCGATTGCTACTATACTTGAACAGCAAGGCATCTACAAGATCACTGGCTGGCGCCTGCATCATAACTTGGTTGAATTGCAGAGTAAGGACTAAGAATATAAGAACCTAACAGTGCCCAGCGTTGCTACGCTATTAAAGGTACTCAAGGAAAGTTTCCATTTACGATTTGGCAAAGCCCAGAACGCCAATGCGAAGTATAGAGACCCATCCTTCAACGAGAAGAGGCTTTGGGTATCAAGACTGCTCGCGCAGCTATTCTTGGAAGATGCAGTGATCATATCAGTAGATGAATCCAACTTCAGTAGCGATTACATGCCTACAAAGCAATGGAGTTTCAATTCAGCCGCCCTTCACAAGGAAAACCAATAATTTGACTCCTCTCTGGCCCCTGCTGTTGGTAAGACTGAGGTTCTCGTCACCGACGATGTCATCCAGTATGGCGAGATGCTAGTTGGCAACTCTAACATCGAATCGAACACATCTATAATCAATGGGGTCAGAAAGTATGATAAAATGAAGACCCCGAACACCCCATTTTTGAAAGAACCAAGTTTCAATTCAAGATGAAAGTGACCTGAAAGCTGAAATTCTGAGACCCCAAGCAATTCTGGGAACCTCGAGGTAAGTATTGCTGATATTGCTTAACTATTTGAATACAGCGTCATCAGCAGCTCGAGAGATGTCAATTCATATGGTAAGGTTTCTATAATAGGTTAAGAAGACTAAATTGTCAATTCAGCACAAATAGTAGCTGGATCTGGAATTGTTCCACAAAAAGTTTCAAGGCCAAACTCGAAATCAATCTTTCCAAAGATACGGAGGAAATCTTCCGCCTAGAGACAGCATATCTTTGATGTTAAGGAGTAAAGCATCGCTGTCACCCCTGTCAAATGCAGCGATAAATACAAGTATACTCAGCTGTCACCTATCCTGGAAGCCCCAGAGGGCAATTATTCTGTGGTGGGGAGCAGTTTCGAAAGTTGGTGCCGAGATAGACATCCCTGCAGAAGCGCTTCAGCGCGATCAGAATATAGAGCTCCTCCAAGAAATCAAGCAGCTAACCATAAACCCCTCTCAAATCTGCTTCTGTTCTCACTCCATTGGTCCAGAACCTGGCCAGTCTCAGACTATAATCAACTCAACGCAAGGGCAGTGAGGTATTGAGCGCGAATGACAATGAAAACATGGCATGCATCACTCCCCGACACTTGCAGCTGTCCAGCAGGCCTCAAAGTAGCAGCTAAATCACAGAGAATCGACAGGAAAGTAATCGAATTCTTTGGATATTGACACTTCTATAGATGATTCTAAGTTCCCTTCGTCCATTAAGGGCAGTAATCAAGCAACCCAAGCTGTAGTCTATGCAGCTGAGGCCTTACCCTCATTCACCTATACTCCGATCGCAATCGCGAAGCAGCAAGTCAACCAGCGGTTGGGGTCTTACGGCCTCTTGGCTCGAAATCTCTCAACCACCAAGGAATCCACTAAGAGATAGCAATTTTCGATGAGCTTTGTGGCAGCCATCACCAAGGACCAGCTGATCTCTAGTCAAATCATTGGGGGGGCCTTCGAGCTGTGCTGTTTGAGAACTTCCTCTATCACACCTTGCGCCAGCTGCGCACAGACAAAGATCTCGCCCAGAAGAAGATCGTGCTGCTCATGGACAACGCAGTCATTCACAAGTATTCAGGGGTGGTCAGGGGTGCTGGAGACTACTAGGAAGTTCAAGGTCACTGTCCTCTTCAATGCAGAGTACTCACCCTGGCTTAACCCCATCGAGCAGTTGTTCTCCTACATCAAGAGGCACCTCCGCTAAGAGCAAGCAGACAGCAAGTAAGTATTTTGGGCCTAACTTTTCATACGATCCACCTGGTGAAGCGGCTTTCGCAGATTCTGAAAGCAATGACCAAGACAGACGTCAACAAGCTCTGGGCTTTCAGCGTGAAGCAGTGGTGCAGCACCATTAAGCATGGATTTGTGTGAGATTGATATAAAAGACGATGAGTTGGGGTGCAGGAGCTATTGAAGTCAACAATACATACAGAAACAGCAGTTGAATCGTCAAATTTATTGATTAAAAGCCCCCTTATTACATATCACACTTTTAAGTTTTAATTTTAACTAATCAAACCAAAAATCCAAAAACCTCTCTCATTTTCGCTCATTCAAATGGCCATTTTGGCTCCTCATCCACTAAAGCTGCCGAATTTGGTGCTCAAACAGTCGAGCAGGACTTGAAAGTTGGTGAGCTTGGGGTTTTAAAACATGGAGAATACGATAGGGTCTCAAATTTGACGAAACACTCATCAAGCAACGAGTTCTTGACCATTTATGGTGATTCCACTCTCGATCGATGAAAATTTGGACACAGATTTTGATATCAGCTGATGATTTTATCAAACAGACAGTAAAATTTGCTACCGGTCATTCAACTAGTGAATTTGACAAAAAAATTGAAGATCATGCTTTAAAATGAGCAATCTTAGTTAAATTACCAATGAATCTCAAACATTGAGCTTTAAGTGTTAAAATACAAACGAAATGTAAAGTTGGTTAAAATTAATATAATTAAATTGAATTTTGATTAATTTATACAATTTCCTATTTTAATCTATTTTAGCAATAGTAAAAAATAGCATCAAAAGAATCAAAATTACCTCATTTATTTTTTCGTTTTTTTCAACTTTATATAATTAGCAAACGTTAAATAAATTTATAATGTGGAAATTTTTGCTATTTTATTAAAATTAATATATATATAGATATTTCAATCATTTACTTTAAATGCAATAATTGGAATATCTCTATTAATAGCTGTCTTTAGACCGTCTTTAAATACATGCTTATTAATTTCAGAGTAATTTTGGTATATTGCATATGTTAGAGGCTATTAAATTCCAATAGAATTATTTCTATTTTGAAATCGGTTGGTAACTAACTTTCTCTATTAAACACATAGCGTCGTTTCTTCTTGTTTCAGAAAAGTCAATTATTTTGCTTTGTTTAATGATGAATTTTAGTTAAGTTTTTGTTATGAATTATCTTTTGATATATAGGCATCATTTTAGCTTAAATCCTCAAACTTTGAAACTTTCATTAAATTTGCAGTGTTACAGGCTTCAACCATCAATTATTTTTAATTTTAAGTTTCTTTAGTGTCATTAAGCAACCTAACTTAGCTTAAATTTCTATGAAATAATTGTTTCTAAAATTAGCCTTAATTAGAATTAGACTTCTCATTTTTATCGTATAAATTACAAACTATTCTTTAAAGAGATTATTAATGAGGAGTTGACTTAGCAGCTATCATAGATCTCTCTGTTTATAATTATGATTAAAAATTAGATTTTTATTGTGAATAATTTGGGAGATTTTAATTAGAATTAGAGCCTAGAGCCAAATTTCCAAAGCCATGATTTTAATATTCATTTTGAAACTTTTGGTTTTGTATCATTTAAATCAACTGAATTGGAGGTTTCTAGTTTCCATTTTAAAACAAACCTGAACTACTAGAATTAGCTAATTGCTTATACTTTGATGCACTTGAATTTTTTCTAATATATTTAGCTTGTAAAACATGTGTTTAGCTGTTTATATAAGGCTGCTAGTATTACATCTACCAATCTGATTTCTTATCAGGGTAGCTTATATTATTTAACTATTTTAAATTCATTTTATCAAGAAGCTCGCTGTAAGTTTGATTTTAAGATTGCTTTTAAATTGCATCGCTTTACTAAGCTTAAGAAATAATTGGGTTCAAAATTGCTCTAGATTAATTTTTAGTAGAAATTAGATCTTTTTGTAATTAAAATGCTTCTGAGGTTTTAAGTATGCACTGTGATTACAATTATGCGTCATTTTGAGAAAGCAAACGTTTATTAAAAGCGTTATTTCTTGATCGGTGCTATAATTATTAATGATTTGGTATTGCTTTGTTTAACTTTTATAGCAACTACTATTGATCGTTCAAGCTTAATTCATTATTTGTTTGATTGTAAATACGTGTCTAGAAATTACTATGAAGACTCCTAATTTTTGATTCCTCTTCATTTAATTTGTTGCACTAAATTTTTTAAACTCCATTATTATCTATATATTCTGCTGTTTGAGTTCTAAGCTAATTCTAAGAGAGTTAAAGTATTAATCAATTTTAGTCAGGAATCTATGATTCTGAATCTTATTATTCAAACTACGATATTTAGTTTAAATCTTGATATGGTATCTCAACTTAGCCTTGATCTTGATTTGGATTCAAATTTAAACTTATTTATTATTTTTGCACTTTTTTTAATCTAGATTATTCCTTAATGGTCTTATTTTCTTAAAAACATAATAAAGATTCATTGTCCTAACAACTAGAATTATTTCTAGACGATTAGACTCTTTTTTTCAAAGTTTATCATTAAATTATGTAATCTTGATATATTATTTTTTGGGCTACTTATTCTTAATTGTCTAAATTTAGCTTAGTTAAATCATTTCTTAAGATTTAACGTTGTATGTTATTTGAATTACTTATTTGAAAATTTTGACATTAATATGATTCAATGTGTTCTGTATCTTAATTTATTTCCTTATCTAAATGCCCATTTTAAAGATTTATACTACAATTATTATTTTCAGTAATTTAATAGTATTTTAATATGCATTAAATATTATAATAAAAATTAGTATCTATAAGATTTTGCTTGATAATGATTCTCTTAGATTTCTTAGTAAGATTATTGTTGTAAATTAAATAATACTCAATTTATAAATCAAAAAATTATAAAAGTTGATATTTTTATAGGTTTTATCAATATAAATTTAGTAATAATGTAATATATTAGATAACTATTTTTAGATTAACTTAATCTAATATAGACTGTCTCATCGTGTCTAATAATTGATTTACCATCATTTTACTATAGTTTAATTTTATATTTATACTGATAATTGACATAAAAATTTATTTAGGCTATTTTTTATTTTAAATGAATAGCTATTTAATTTTTTCTGAAAGTACAGAGTTAAATCAATTTTAATTAAATTCCCTAAATATATTACATAAAATAATGTTAAATTTTTAATTAATTTTCAAATTCAAATTCAAATTCAATTTAAAGAATATTAATTTTATGAAATTATTTCTGCAAATTTGTGAGCATCTTATCAAATAATTGCTTTTCATCTCCCATCATAATTAAAAAAGAAATTAAGTAAAAATATTATTCCAGTTTAAATATCAATTTATACATTTTTGTATTTAAAAAAGAGTTAATTAATTTAGTCATAAATAAATATTAATATTTAATTTAAATATAAATTATTGTATGAATTCAAGAATGATTATATATAATGATTGATGAAGTTAATTATCTGAAATTATTTTACTAAGTATTTTTTACTCATTGTTTCTTTGAAAGATAGTTAAGTACAGTCATGACTCCACATCCGTTGAAACTGTGACAAATTGGGGCTTTAACTTATGAGTAATGATGGGATGATCCAGCAATATCTATAAAAATATATATTAAGACTCGCTGTACTTTCTTCCTTTATTTAAATACACAATTGAAACTTTTTGAAAGAAAAAAAAAGTTGTTCAAATATCTAAGTGACACCATTTAGTGCCTTCTTCAATAAATCTCTCAAGGAAAGCAGCAGCTTTAATAGCACCTCCGAAGGAAGTGAGACCGTTATTGCTCAAGTCAGCTGATTTCGAGGAGGCCATGTTCTCTCTGGCCTCATCGGTAATTGGCATTACCCAAGATGGCTCGTAAACTTACAGACCGTGATTTCTGAGATCATGTGCAAATTCATCGTCGTTAGAAAAGATTCCAGTCAGCTAGTTACCAAGAGCAATTCTGATTGCACCTGTGAGAGTTGCAAAATCATAGATTCTTAAATAATAAGGCTTATTATATAATCGATCAAGTGTTGAGGCTTGAATCTATTTTGAACATAAGTGAAAGTGTCAGCAAGAACTAATCTTCCCTCAGCATCAGTGTTTCCAATTTCAACTGTCAAACCCTTAAGAGATACAATGATATCATTTGGGATGCCACATTCTGGACCAATTGAGTTTTCAGCAAAAGCCATTGCGAAGATAATGTTCTACTTCAATTTTAAGTCAAGAGCTCCTTGAAGTGCTCCCATCACAACACAAGCACCACCTTTATCGGTATACATATCTTCAATGTTTCCTGTGCCCTTAATGTTAAGACCACCAGTATCGAAAGTAATACCCTTTCCAACAAGAGCAACATGAACTTCGATGTTATACTCAAAACTCTTTTCTATATTAATTAAATTAACTGTCTAACTTCCAGTTTTATAATTAAACTTCGTCTGACTCTGGTAGACCTCTATATTCAACAACAATACACCTGGGGGCTCTTTCTTAGCTTGCTCCTTTACCTACATAATAAAGCAAGTTCATTCCTTGATCTTCAAGTTCTTTACCTGTGATTACTGTAAATGACTTAATAGCCTCCTTGTTTGCATGACTATCAACCAACTTTCTAACCTACTCTTCCATATAAGTGGGGTTAGCAATGCTTGCACGAGTATTTCCTAGGGTTCTGGAGAGTTGAGTAGCCTCAGCTAAGACCAATTAGAATCTTACTTACTCATCTTATTCGAAATCAGCGTATGCTGAATGTGAGTATGTCAGGGATTTGATTTTGTAGTGATAGTCTGATTTGTCAGGGGTAGATCCACTCTTGTTATTCTATTTGATTAAAAATTAATAAAAAGATTGAGTTTTACACCATGATTAATGAACTGAATTCCAATTCATTCAATAATTTGATAGCAAAATGATAATTTGAAAGCACTAAGGCATTTACTGCTAATGCAGCAAGATCCTTATCAATAGTATGACTAAAAAGTACATGAGCGTTAGTGACTTCCTTAGCTTGAAGTTGAGCTACCACATTTCCAGCTAAAGTTCTAATAGCCCCTCTTTGTTTTTCTTGACTGTCTTTTTCGTTTGGTTTGTATAGAGCCAATAGGAATCTCTGGCTTCCAGAGTAAATGTAAGTAAGCTTTTGACTTTCTAGATATTTTAATATTATTCATATAAATTAGTTGAGTAAAAATGGGAAGTATATAAAATCATTATTTTATAAAATGAGATCCTTAACGAAGTGCTCTGATTAAGTATGAGGCTTTAAAAATTCAATGCTTTGATCCTTTAAATCTGCTTAAGTGATAATTACAGCTAAAGTAAGATCGGGATTGGATTTTGAAATATGGTTGACTTTTTCGTCTAAGAATGATTATGTTGATTCCATTGCTGGCAAAAGATATTTAAGTTTTAAGTTAATTATAAGAAAAATTTTCTGCACTTATATATATTCTCTTTCTATGTCAAGTAATTATGTATTTTATGCTTTTGTATGATGCCTATAACTTTACTTTGAAAGATCTACAAATCTTGGCTTTCGATCAACTCTCAGATTACCATCGCTATAAAACTGAAAAATCAGTAAAATTAATTAAAGATGTGACTCTCGCACTAAAATTCTACTACTGCCTTGAACTTAAGCATCCCATATATCCCTTGTACGAAATCAATGCACAGCTTCAGAAGATGAATATCTTGGCAAGCGACTACATAGCTTAGTTTATGTACAGACTTCAAGAAGCATTGAATGCAATGCGAATGAATGCTTCAAACTCTTCTGAAATTAAACCAGTAGAAGAAGAAACATCATAAGAATAAAGCGAAGAAAAGAAAAAAGAAAGTTTCAAATTTGGAGCCACCTAAAACATTCAAATTGATGACATATCTGACGCACCAAGTTTACAAGAAGATAAAAGGACGAAGTCAAGAGGTCCTGGAAATAAAAGCTATATGATTAACGAAGATGAAAGCATGGATTTCAAAAGTTGTATGTCTGGAAGCAGAGATTTAGAGGCCGACGATGATTTAGCTTCACATAGGTCTTTACCGTCTAACGCTAGGATTTAAATGATCAAGAAAATGCCTGAGAAGCAAATCTAAGCCATGAAAAACATGAGAAAAAAGGACTAAATATCTGTGAATGTGATTCTTAACATAGGGGAGCTTGTCATATAAGTCATGGAAGAAATTAAGCCAGACGATCCTTTAATGTCAAACCCTTTTTTCTTGCTTTAAAGCACAAACTTCAGCAGACCTCATAAAGAACTACTAATCATTAAAATTGAAGAGCTTATAGCAAGTTTTCATTAAGATCATTAAGGGATACAAAAAGTCACATTGATACTTAATAGCTTTGATGTTTAAGATAGAAATGTTGAAGTAAAATTCGAAACAAAGAATGAATTAATGCCCGTAATCCCTGAAGTTTACTCACATATTATTGGAAATCCAGAATTTGCAAGCAATTTAAACCCATCTCCTTATTTAATTAGATATTTGGGGGAAAGTTTCCTGCCCCATTGCAGTTTCCCGCCTCCTACGGAAGTTCTCTGCCCCAATATAAAATTTTATATTTTTTGGCAATAAAAATATTAGAAATATATAAATTTCAATTTCAATTACCATTACCATATACTAAGCAACTTTTAATAATATAAAATTTTCAAGGTATACTATTATTCTTTGTCAAATTATATATTAAAACAATGCTAAACTAATTATTTTTAATAAATAATTATGTGATTTTCATTAACATTTGAATTCTTTATCAAGGTAGAAATGATATTGGATGCTAGATTATAAATAATTATATATTAATTAATGATAAAAATATAAAAATTAATTAAAATTATATATTTTATGCACGAAGCAGGAAATTTCCTTTTTGTGGCAGGAAACTTCCCCCAATATATATATATATAATTAAGGTATAAATTAATTAACTATGTATAAAGAATTTAACTTATTCATTTTTAATTTTTCCTAAAAATTATAACAAGTTAATATGCGAATTTTATTCAAATTGAATAAATTCATTTTCTTGTGCAAATATTTTTAATTTATATTAAATTAATCACCAAAAGCACATTTAGTATTATTAGGTTTTATCAAATGACAGGACAGAGACATAGGCTCAAAATTAAAACCCTAATTTATCTAATTTCAATGGGATCATTCCTGATGCTTCAAATTATAAAAGATATGCCTCAAGTGCAAATTACTCAGTGATGTCTATGTAATTTAAGTCATGTATTTCTGGCGCCTCAGAGGCCTCCTTGAACATTAAAGAAATTGAGAAAAATAGCTAAATTTACATAAGGGCCCTGATAGACCCAGATCCTTTCTAAACTAAGCAAGAAGTTGACTTTATTTTCTCGGATATGAGAATTGTGGTGTCCTTTGCAACTTTCTAAAAGCTATTCCAATTCTCTAAAAGACTCCAACCCGAAAAGAGTGAGGATGAAAGAATGTCAATGCTATTTGAGGAATAATAAAAGAGATTTATAGTTGACAGGATTGAAGGAAATTCAACTGCGACAAGTAGATTGGGTACTCAGGTAGCTATCAAGAAGATTGAGGACACAAAAATGGGTAATTACTCGAGAAGAATTCAGGAAACTAAGATGAAAAGATAAGGTTAAGATTCGTAAATTTAATTGTGCTACTTAAATTTTTATAAATTAAAAGATTTAGTATGTTTATTCAATCCTAACAAGTGAAAGAAAGACCAAGCTAAAGTTTAGTGGAAGATTTAAGAATCTATCACTATGGATTCCAATTGATGAAACTGTTAGTAACTCAAGAGTTATCTCATTTTCTTTGATGAGTCAAATTAACTACAGAAAAGACTCTGTTGAAATTGATTTCACAAATTCAGTAACAAGGGACGTGATTATAAACCTTAAACCTCCCATAATATTTTGCTATACTGTATTTCATTCAAAGTTTGAGTTAAACCTAGCTTTCAAGAGAAGATGCAATAGTCACTCTTAACCAACTTCAAATTCAAATGATAAACAGACATTTGTTGACAAACGAGGAGGATGAACCTGACGTCGAAAAGCTTCTCGAGCCTAGTAGAGTCACTTTAACTTATGAGAATTTTATCAAAGATAAAGGTTTGAATACATGGATGAACATAGACATGCTTGTGGAGCCATTTGAACTCAAACTTGGCTTCAGAGAAATCGAATTTTTTAATAAGCTAAGTGAGAGAGCCCAGAAGTTCTTAACTGTGATTTCATAGCCAGATGACATGCTTGATATGACGCTGGATACTGAGATTGACGTAGAAAAGGAACTTAGCAAATTCAGGCATAATTAATTGAAGGAAATATCAAATGCCATGCAAAGCACATCAACTGAAAAGAGAGCTAAAATTAAGAAAGAAGAGGTTAGCATTTTATATCAAAATTTTTAATTATTTATATAGTAAATCAATGTATTGACTGTGAAATTCAGATGTGATACTTTTAGATTCAGTTTAATGGATGATACAGGACTATAAGAATATCCAGTTATCTTTATGAATATTAGAAATATTAAATATGATTCAAAGAAATATGAAGACATCGATGATGCAGCAGTTTTTATATTGAAGGTAAGATTTATAAATTTAAACTCAACTCTATAGAAAATCTAGGTTAACTTAATATCTATTGTTTTATAAAACATCATTTTAAATGAATGGGATTGATGAAGAAGAAAAACGAAGATGAAGAACCGTATTTAATCACTAATGCTTCTTTAAATCTAGAAGTTTACTACTTTAACATGAAAATTTAAGCATACGAACCAGTACTAGAACCATGGTCCCTTGAATTTACTTAATTTTAAGAAGAGAGGTATATAACCTAGAGGTCCACCATAAAATCAGATTAAATGTTGAATATGAATGTTACTTTTGCTCTAATGGAAGCTTTGACAAAGATTTAGAAACGTCTAGCATAAACTTCAGATGACTGGGAAGACGAGCTAAGAGGTTCAGTAATCCAAAAGAAAACGACTGGAGTCTCTAATGATGGAATAATGTCTTAGATGTAAAAGAAAAACAGCCAAATTTAGATTGAAAACGAAAACTAGCAAACAGGATTCGTATTCATTAATAGACTAGGAATAGATTCTAAGTTTTACATAGAGGGTCAGTAGGCACATGATTTAAAACAATAAATTGTGAATGGACTTTTCGGGAACAAAAATAGTAATATTGAGGAAGAGAAAGAATTAAATTTCGAAGATGCTATGAACACTATTGATAACAACGATCCAAAGGCTCATTTTAAAAAACTAGCAATTATAAGGAAAATGAACTCAAGGAAGCGCACATTAGAGAAACAAATTGAAAAAGAAACTTGTCTTGATAAAAAAGGACCTAATATGAAAAAATTCAGAAAAGCTGATGAACTATTCTATTTGATGAAGCAAATAAAAAAGTAAGTTTTTAATTGAAACTTAAAGTATAATCTAGCGGTGAAAATAATGCAAATCATTCTTCAGCTTTTGATGATTAGATTTTGAGAATTGATTTATAAATCGAAGGATTAAAGAAGATTAAGGGAATACCTATTGAATTAGGTGGCGTTAGATCATTCTTACTTGAAATTAAAAAAGAATAACGTAATTCTATCACAGAATATAACACTATAAGGCCAACACCCTAGGTTATTTTTGAGGCTCCAGTAGCAGTTTTATGTAAAGTTTAATTTGAAAACTAAAATAAAAAGGAGGTAGAGTTCCAATCATCCTTAATGTTCTCCAATAACTCTGACTCAACAATTATAATATATGGAGCTTCGAATCCATAGATGACTCAGAAGAATATAAAGCGAGATTCGTTCATGAATAAAAATGGATTTATAAATAATCTAGAAGTGCCTGAAATGAAATAAGTATAAATTGAGCCAAATAAAGTGTTCTTTGTGCCTCTGTCTTGGTTCATTAAAAGAAAATCAATCTATGTAAAACAAAAAGACAATTTTGAATTACTTTTCCCAGATATTAGAGAACACTTTAATCCCTTACTTTCTTAACATAAACATTTAAAAGCTAAGAACATAGAAATTTTGGATGAACTTGATACAGTTAAATACGTCTCTTGCAATATTTCACTTTTTAAATGCAAGCCTACAACTCTTAATGTACCAGGCTAGTTTCTTGTAACCTTCACTCCACCACTTTGTCTTTGCAATTATTTATTCAATGATTTGATTCTACTCTCTGAAAGTAAAATGAACGTTTTAACAGATGTAGCTTCTTAGAGTTACTCATATATTAACAAAATAAAGTTCGATGAGAATGACAAAAGTGTCACATGCAAACAATTAGTTAATTGGAAATTCACAGATAATCAAGGAAATTATTACATAAGCGAAGAAGCTCCTCTATTTTTAGCTACTAAAAAGAAGCAACAAGCAAGTATAAATGAGAACTTAATGAATCAAATTGTCTTTATTAACAATAACTCAAATTAAATGATTCAGTAAACCAACGAAGGCTTTGAACTGCTTGATGAGTCAGAATAATGCATAATAAATCTTGAGTAGACTTCATTTAATTTGCTTCAAAATGAATATGATAATTTCGAGATGAGGGACAAAGTTTTTGAATTAACCTCAGCTGTTGCTCTATATGTTTACCCTTAATCTATGATTGTGAATCAGACTAACCAAGATATTTACATTAAGACTAAAGTTTCAAATAACAAGTAAAAAGTAGTCTGCATTAAAGCTCATAGAAATGAATTTTTTTACTCTTAGAGTAACAAAGCTTAGTTAATGGTCAATAATTATTGTAAGTTCGCGAATATTTTAATAATTTTATTTTATAGAGTGGTCTAAAGTTTTCGATGTTACCACCTTGGGGCTTACAGGGTCTATAGAATTAAGTGCAATGAAAGATGCAACATAAAATATAATCAACTTTGGTATAATAATTGAAAATGGGATGAATGAATTCAGCAAAACTAAAATCATTAAAATTGTGCCTCGTTACATAATTTACAATAATCTAGATGACCCTATCATAGTAAGGTAGAAAAATCACAATGAGCAAATATGTATCTATCCAAGAGACAAAGCTGTGTTTAATTTTGTAAACAAAGCAAAAGATGCATTTTTAGTGATAAGGGATATGGAAAAGAATGGAGAAAGAGTTGATAAGATTGATGAGAGCTTAATTTAACAAGACAATCTTTGGAGCAGCCCATTCTCTATAGAGGACATTGAAGATTTTCAAGTAGAATTTCAATCTAGTTACTTTAAAAATGAAAAAAGATACGAGCCTTAAAGTTAACTAATGAGTGTCTTAATGGGATCGAATACTGCAAGAAAGAAGACTCCATGGCATTTACCTAATGACAACAATTTCCAAAAGAGAATAGTTAGAGTTTCAATAAATACACAGGATGACGCAACTATATTTGTTATAGTAAGCAAGCCAAAGTTCCCAGAGTATTATATATTTAACAACACAGAGGTTGATATTGGAGTCAATCAATTTAAATGCATAGAGTAAGAGACCATTTTATGCTTAATAATTTATAATTAGGGAATAACGAATCATAAAGCCTGGTTAAAGAGTGCCATTTGTTTGGAGAGACTAAACTCAAGCAATAAAGAAAGTCTCGTTCTATATTGATGGAAAATCATAAGTTTATGCTATTGATAAAATTAAAAAGTTTAAGAAAGATTTCTCAACTCAATACGATTAAGTAAGCTTGAAATGTTCTTTTTAATCTTTTAGTACTATGTGGAAGTTTTAACTAGTGGGGATGTAAGAACAGTGGAAGTGAGATCCAAGTCTGTCGAATAGAGACTAATGAATCATATTATTATATTTTTATATTGAAGTATAAAGAAAAGGGTTCATCATAATTAGCAAAATTATTCTTGTAAAGCTTTTTAAAAAGAGGATTTCTCTTTAATGTTGATCTCAAGGGTTTTGGTTTTTCTCTAATTGATAATGAACCAAAGGAAATAATTTACATGAGTGTCTACAAAATTCAATTTCTAGTAGAAAAAGTAATCATTTAACTTTACCATTAACTTATAGTGGAGTGAATCAATAACTAGAAAAGATAATACAGGAGCTGAGGAAACGATCCAAGAAGCAAACACAAAATATGATTTAAAGATTGATCACATTTAGATTGATAACATTTTGAACGACGATATGCCTGTGTTTTTCTGTCCTACAAAAGAACTAATAAGAGATAGAGAAATCTAAATGAATGAAGACGGAATAATACCAAAATAAGAAAACACAGACTATACTCCCTTCATTTAAATCATGATAACTTACTCAGAGATTTAGGAGAAAGATGTTTATATTAAGAAATACAGAGGACTCTAAATATAAATTTAAGAGATGAAGCTTGAAGTAGAGACTGGATTGGTTAACGCCCTAATGAAGTTTTCTTATCAGATATAATAAATTAGGAGTCAAGGAGCTTAGTTCATAAGTGGATATACCTATCTATAACATAAACTTACAAGAGGAGAGTCTAAAAATTATGGTTCATTTGCCAAAGGTATTAAGTCAAGGGAGGAGTAATGTCCTAGTTTAATAGCTACTTTACCGGAACCCCCTAACATGGCTGATGTTACTGCAAAGAAAACCTACTTTAAATTGATAATTTTTATTCATGTTATTCTTACTTTGAATTCGTTAATTTTGGAGCAATCAAATGTCGAATTACTTTAAGATTTGAAAGAAAAGCTTTTGAGTTAAATATTGATGATCCAAAGCAAGGTTTTGGTTTTGGAAGTATCTTTTACACTCTATTTACTACAGTCGCTGCAATTTCAGATTCTCCATTAACCTTCAAAGAATTAATACTTATGCATACTTTCACCTCCTAATAGAATTTAATATCTATGACTACAAGGAACTACACAAGACATATAAGAGTTTTTTTATTTTATTTTTTTTAGACAAGGAATATTGCAATTCTATAAGCTCTTAGGAAGCTCAGATTTACTTGGTAATCCAGTTGGACTGATTGATAAACTAGGCACTGGTGTTTTTGAATTTTTTAATGAACCAAGAAAAGGTTTGGTAAAAGGACCAAAGGAATTTGTAGGTGGAGTTGGAAAAGGTGTCAAGAGTCTTGTCTCAAATATAGTGAGTGGTAGTTTTGACTCAGTTTCAAAGATTACTGGATCTCTTTATGGTGTTGTTAAAAATGTGAGTGGAGATTAGGTCAACGACTAATAATTAAAGAAACCAGAGCATGCTTTTGATGGTGTTTATTAGGGACTTATGGGAGGAGCAGGAGAGATAGTTAGTGGATTTACAGGAATATTTACAAAACCTTTTTAAAAGGCAAAGGAAGAAGGAGCTAAGGGATTTGTGAAAGGGTTAGGTTCTGGTCTTTTAGGAGCAGTTGCCTCCCCATTCGCTGCTACACTCAGATTAGGCACAAATATATCAACAGGCATTAAAAATTCAGCAATTAGACTAGGAAAAGGAAAGCTTCCAAACTATGGAAGATTTAGACACCCAAGATATTTCAATTCAAAGAGCATCCTAGAACCATATGCAGAGGCTTTTGCTGAGGCAAACCAAATTCTAAGAACTTTGAATAATGGCAAATTCGCAAACTCAACGTAAAACTTTTTTATTTTAAATTCCTTATAGAATTCGATTCTTTGCAGATTTCTCTTAAAGAAAAGGAAGAGATCAAACAAATGGGATTTTGATTATCACAGATTAGAACTTACTTTATGTAAAAGACTTGAAATATCTCGCTTACATTTGTTAACTGGAACAAATTCTAAAATGTGAGGTTTACCAAGAATCAATCCAACAAACTATAAAAGCTTTAACTAATGCATAAAAAGCTTAAAAGAAGGAATAGCAACAAAGTTTAATTAAGAGTAAAAACAAAATTGGCAAGAACAAGGGTAATAAAAGTAGTGAACTTTAAAATACCCAAAATTATGTCGACCCAATTAAATTGAGATATCATATTCATGTTGAAACTCATAAGAAGGGCATGCTGAAAATAGAAAATGATAACTATCCAATTGCTGACAAAGTATTTACCATTTTAAATAAGTGAAGAAATTATATTGATTCAAAATTTTAAGATATTTATTTTAATCTTACTACAATAATTCTTTACATCTTCTATGAATAAATATTTACTATGAAAATAAAACTAAAAATAATTGTAATATATCTATAATATTTTAAAAATCAATGAAATATTCCATTTTGATATCATTATTTTCATTGTGTCTTATAATTGTTGAAATTTCATGTCAAACCTATAACTTTGACTTAAGATCAGCAACCACAACTTAGTTTTTATCTAGTGGAACAGTAACGACATATCCATTAAGAATTATGTGTAAGTTCTATCTTTAAATTTTTAAATCATGCGCATTTATGATATATTTCTTTACATCATCTCAATCAAAAAAGTTAATTAATTAATAAAATTACTTGTTTTAGCTGCAAATGCTGTTGCTGATAAATTTGGATATGAATTTCATGGGAATGCCTTACAATATTAATTTATATGAACTATAATTTACCTTGATTCCTTAAATAATACCTTAATTGTTTAAAATTTATTCAATTACAAATCAATTTTATTATAAAATATTTGAAAGTGCTTGCTTCAGGTACAACTGTAACAACCTTCCAAATGGAGCCTCCTGCCACATTAATAATTTGGCTGTACATTCTAAACACCGACGAGACTTAATACTTATTTTGCAAGAGCAATGTTGTGAATAGCATTTACATAACTCGATTATGTGTGTACATCGAAGATGGATATTCAAAACCCCAAAACTCTTACAGTAGTTTGATTAATAAAAGTAGACAATTTAATATATTAGAGTTTTTATAAGGATTATATAGGGCTTTATACTTCAAATAAAAATAATTTAAGCGAGTATAATATGCAGGTTTATAAATATCTATCACAAAAATACAATTAGAGACATTTGGCTGTTGTCTTAATTTTCTTTTTAAGTTGTACTTAAATTGTTCTTTTTGTTCTTAATTCTCATAGCTTTTAATGATGTCATGCAAGATCTATGAATTCATTAATAATTTATTAATTATGCAATGATTGATATTAAAATTAGAATTTCTAAAGCACTTGGTAGCAAAGAAAGTTGTTTATAGGCATGTTATTCTCAATTTTTATGCTAGAAAAAATCATGAAATGCGTGATGATCTCCGATATTCATTTTCTAGGCAAATAATGGGCAGCTATTAGATTTCATAAAAAAATCTTGCCTATTTAAGCTCTGTTAAGAAAACAACAAATTAATGATATTATTATAAAATTATTAGAAAGTAAACAAAATAATTATAGTTATAATAAATTATAGATGTTAATTTAAATATGATTAAAATAAAGGGTAATTAAAAATAAAGAAATAATATTATACTTTAAAAAAAATTAAATAAAATGGATAAATTTTTTTAAAAATGAAAATCATAATGATAAAATATGATAAAAAATTATAAGATAAGAAAATTAAAAAAAGGCATAATAAAAATATTAAAATAAAAAATTCGCAAAAAATATAAAAACTAAGATGAAATATTGAAAAAAAATAAAAAAATGGACAAATTGACCCCCCTATAACTTTTGAAAATGACAATATATCTGGTTTTCCGGTGTCACACTCTTGATCAGGTGCCCAAATTTAGTGGATTTGCTTAATTCCAGGTCACCTCAAGAATTTCCTTGACCCTCTCCCGCTGCCTTGAAAACCCTAAAAATCGATGTTTAACACACTCACTCATCAGTTCTTATAATAAAACTTAAAATGCCTGTATCTTTGCGCGTTTTGAAGATAAGTCAAGTCTGATTTTATATTCGTGTTCAGCGAGGTCAAAATGACCAGAAATGATATTTTCGGGAGTTTTTGGGAAATATAAATTGCAAGTTGAGTTTTGCCGGGGAAGGGTTCGGCTCCTGGGCCAAATTTAAAAAATCAAAAAATGGACAAATTGACCCCCCTATAACTTTTGAAAATGACTATATATCTGGTGTTCCGGTGTCACACTCTTGATCAGGAGCCCAAATTTAGTGGATTTGCTTAATTCCAGGTCATCTCATGAATTTCCTTGACCCTCTCCCGCTGCCTTGAAAACCCTAAAAATCGATGTTTAACACACTCACTCATCAGTTCTTATAATAAAACTTAAAATGCATGTATCTTTGCGCGTTTTGAATATAAGTCAATTCTGATTTTATATTCGTGTTCAGCGAGGTCAAAATGACCAGAAATGATATTTCGGGAGTTTTTGGGAAATATAAATTGCAAGTTGAGTTTTGCCGGGGAAGGGTTCGGCTCCTGGGCCAAATTAAAAAAATCAAAAAATGGACAAATTGACCCCCCTATAACTTTTGAAAATGACTATATATCTGGTGTTCCGGTGTCACACTCTTGATCAGGAGCCCAAATTTAGTGGATTTGCTTAATTCCAGGTCACCTCAAGAATTTCCTTGACCCTCTCCCGCTGCCTTGAAAACCCTAAAAATCGATGTTTAACACACTCACTCATCAGTTCTTATAATAAAACTTAAAATGCCTGTATCTTTGCGCGTTTTGAAGATAAGTCAATTCTGATTTTATATTCGTGTTCAGCGAGGTCAAAATGACCAGAAATGATATTTTCGGGAGTTTTTGGGAAATATAAATTGCAAGTTGAGTTTTGCCGGGGAAGGGTTCGGCTCCTGGGCCAAATTTAAAAAATCAAAAAATGGACAAATTGACCCCCCTATAACTTTTGAAAATGACTATATATCTGGTGTTCCGGTGTCACACTCTTGATCAGGAGCCCAAATTTAGTGGATTTGCTTAATTCCAGGTCACCTCATGAATTTCCTTGACCCTCTCCCGCTGCCTTGAAAACCCTAAAAATCGATGTTTAACACACTCACTCATCAGTTCTTATAATAAAACTTAAAATGCCTGTATCTCTGCGCGTTATAAAGATAAATCAAGTCTGATTTTATATTCGTGTTAAGCGAGGTCAAATGACCAGAAATGATATTTTCGGGAGTTTTTGGGAAATATAAATTGCAAGTTGAGTTTTGCCGGGGAAAGGTTCGGCTCCTGGGCCAAATTTAAAAAATCAAAAAATAAACAAATTGACCCCCCAATAACTTTTGAAAATGACTATATATCTGGTGTTCCGGTGTCACACTCTTGATCAGGAGCCCAAATTTAGTAGATTTGCTTAATTCCAGGTCACCTCAAGAATTTCCTTGACCCTCTCCCGCTGCCTTGAAAACCCTAAAAATCGATGTTTAACACACTCACTCATCAGTTCTTATAATAAAACTTAAAATGCCTGTATCTTTGCGCGTTTTGAAGATAAGTCAAGTCTGATTTTATATTCGTGTTCAGCGAGGTCAAATGACCAGAAATGATATTTTCGGGAGTTTTTGGGAAATATAAATTGCAAGTTGAGTTTTGCCGGGGAAGGGTTCGGCTCCTGGGCCAAATTAAAAAAATCAAAAAATGGACAAATTGACCCCCCTATAACTTTTGAAAATGACTATATATCTGGTGTTCCGGTGTCACACTCTTGATCAGGAGCCCAAATTAGTGGATTTGCTTAATTCCAGGTCGCCTCAAGATTTTCCTTGACCCTCTCCCGCTGCCTTGAAAACCCTAAAAATCGATATTTAACACACTCACTCATCAGTTCTTATAATAAAACTTAAAATGCATGTATCTTTGCGCGTTTTGAAGATAAGTCAATTCTGATTTTATATTCGTGTTCAGCGAGGTCAAATGACCAGAAATGATATTTCGGGAGTTTTTGGGAAATATAAATTGCAAGTTGAGTTTTGCCGGGGAAGGGTTCGGCTACTGGGCCAAATTAAAAAAATCAAAAAATAAACAAATTGACCCCCCTATAACTTTTGAAAATGACTATATACTGGTGTTCCGGTGTCACACTCTTGATCAGGAGCCCAAATTTAGTGGATTTGCTTAATTCCAGGTCACCTCAAGAATTTCATTGACCCTCTCCCGCTGCCTTGAAAACCCTAAAAATCGATATTTAACACACTCACTCATCAGTTCTTATAATAAAACTTAAAATGCCTGTATCTTTGCGCGTTTTGAAGAAAAGTCAATTCTGATTTTATATTCGTGTTCAACGAGGTCAAAATGACCAGAAATGATATAAACGAGAGTTTTTGGGAAATATAAACTGCAAGTTGATTTTTGCCGGGGAAGGGTTCGGCTCCTGTGCCAAATTTAAAAAATCAAAAAATGGACAAATTGACCCCCCTATAATTTTTGAAAATGACTATATATCTGGTGTTTCCGTGTCACACTCTTGATCAGAAGCCCAAATTTAGTGGATTTGCTTAATTACAGGTCACCTCATGAAATTCTTTGACCCTCTCCCGCTGCCTTGAAAACCCTAAAAATCGATGTTTAACACACTCACTCATCAGTTCTTATAATAAAACTTAAAATGCCTGTATCTTTGCGCGTTTTGTAGATAAGTCAGTTCTGATTTTATATTCGTGTTCAGTGAGGTCAAAATGACCAGAAATGATATTTTCGGGAGTTTTTGGGAAATATAAATTGCAAGTTGAGTTTTGCCGGGGAAGGGTTCGGCTCCTGGGCCAAATTTAAAAAATCAAAAAATAAACAAATTGACCCCCCTATAACTTTTGAAAATGACTATATATCTGTTGTTCCGGTGTCACACTCTTGATCAGGTGCCCAAATTTAGTGGATTTGCTTAATTCCAGGTCACCTCAAGAATTTCATTGACCCTCTCCTGCTGCCTTGAAAACCCTTAAAATCGATGTTTAACACACTCACTCATCAGTTCTTATAATAAAACTTAAAATGCCTGTATCTTTGCGCGTTTTGTAGATAAGTCAGTTCTGATTTTATATTCGTGTTCAGTGAGGTCAAAATGACCAGAAATGATATTTTCGGGAGTTTTGGGAAATATAAATTGCAAGTTGAGTTTTGCCGGGGAAGGGTTCGGCTCCTGGGCCAAATTTAAAAAATCAAAAAATAAACAAATTGACCCCCCTATAACTTTTGAAAATGACTATATATCTGTTGTTCCGGTGTCACACTCTTGATCAGGTGCCCAAATTTAGTGGATTTGCTTAATTCCAGGTCACCTCAAGAATTTCATTGACCCTCTCCTGCTGCCTTGAAAACCCTTAAAATCGATGTTTAACACACTCACTCATCAGTTCTTATAATAAAACTTAAAATGCATGTATCTTTGCGCGTTTTGAATATAAGTCAATTCTGATTTTATATTCGTGTTCAGCGAGGTCAAAATGACCAGAAATGATATTTCGGGAGTTTTTGGGAAATATAAATTGCAAGTTGAGTTTTGCCGGGGAAGGGTTCGGCTACTGGGCCAAATTAAAAAAATCAAAAAATGGACAAATTGACCCCCCTATAACTTTTGAAAATGACTATATATCTGGTGTTCCGGTGTCACACTCTTGATCAGGAGCCCAAATTTAGTGGATTTGCTTAATTCCAGGTCGCCTCAAGATTTTCCTTGACCCTCTCCCGCTGCCTTGAAAACCCTAAAAATCGCTATTTAACACACTCACTCATCAGTTCTTATAATAAAACTTAAAATGCCTGTATCTTTGCGCGTTTTGAAGATAAGTCAATTCTGATTTTATATTCGTGGTTCAGCGAGGTCAAATGACCAGAAATGATATTTTCGGGAGTTTTTGGGAAATATAAATTGCAAGTTGAGTTTTGCCGGGGAAGGGTTCGGCTCCTGGGCCAAATTTAAAAAATCAAAAAATGGACAAATTGACCCCCCAATAACTTTTGAAAATGTCTATATATCTGGTGTTCCGGTGTTACACTCTTGATTAGGAGCCCTAATTTAGTTGATTTGCTTAATTCCAGGTCACCTCATGAATTTCCTTGACCCTCTCCCGCTGCCTTGAAAACCCTAAAAATCGATGTTTAACACACTCACTCATCAGTTCTTATAATAAAACTTGAAATGCCTGTATCTTTGCGCGTTTTGAAGATAAGTCAAGTCTGATTTTATATTCGTGTTCAGCGAGGTCAAATGACCAGAAATGATATTTTCGGGAGTTTTTGGGAAATATAAATTGCAAGTTGAGTTTTGCCGGGGAAGGGTTCGGCTCCTGGGCCAAATTTAAAAAATCAAAAAATAAACAAATTGACCCCCCTATAACTTTTGAAAATGACTATATATCTGTTGTTCCGGTGTCACACTCTTGATCAGGTGCCCAAATTTAGTGGATTTGCTTAATTCCAGGTCACCTCAAGAATTTCATTGACCCTCTCCTGCTGCCTTGAAAACCCTTAAAATCGATGTTTAACACACTCACTCATCAGTTCTTATAATAAAACTTAAATGCCTGTATCTCTGCGCGTTTTGAAGATAAGTCAATTCTAATTTATATTCGTGTTCAGCGAGGTCAAAATGACCAGAAATGATATTTTCGTGAGTTTTTGGGAAATATAAACTGCAAGTTGATTTTTGCCGGGGAAGGGTTCGGCTCCTGTGCCAAATTTAAAAAATCAAAAAATGGACAAATTGACCCCCTATAACTTTTGAAAATGACTATATATCTGGTGCTCCGGTGTCACACTCTTGATCAGGAGCCCAAATTTAGTGGATTTGCTTAATTCCAGGTCACCTCAAGAATTTCCTTGACCCTCTCCCGCTGCCTTGAAAACCCTAAAAATCGATGTTTAACACACTCACTCATCAGTTCTTATAATAAAACTTAAAATGCTTTTATCTTTGCGCGTTTTGAAGATAAGTCAGTTCTGATTTTATATTCGTGTTCAGCGAGGTCAAAATGACCAGAAATGATCTTTTCGGGAGTTTTTGGGAAATATAAATTGCAAGTTGAGTTTTGCCGGGGAAGGGTTCGGCTCCTGGGCCAAATTAAAAAGATCAAAAAATGGACAAATTGACCCCCCTATAACTTTTGAAAATGACTATATATCTGGTGTTCCGGTGTCACACTCTTGATCAGGAGCCCAAATTTAGTGGATTTGCTTAATTCCAGGTCACCTCAAGAATTTCCTTGACCCTCTCCCGCAGCCTTGAAAACCCTAAAAATCGATGTTTAACACAATCACTCATCAGTTCTTATAATAAATCTTAGAATGCCTGTATCTTTGCGCGCTTTGAAGATAATTGAATTCTGATTTTATTTTCGTGTTCAGCGAGGTCTAAATGAGCAGAATTGATATTTTCGCGAGTTTTTAAGAAATATAAATTGCAAGTTGAGTTTTGCCGGGGAAGGGTTCGGCTCCTGGGCCAAATTATAAAAATCAAAAAATGGACAAATTGACCCCCTATAACTTTTGAAAATGACTATATATCTGGTGTTCCGGTGTTACATTCTTGATCAGGAGCCCAAATTTAGTAGATTTGCTTAATTCCAGGTCAACTCAGGAATTTCCTTGACCCTCTCCCGCTGCCTTGAAAACCCTAAAAATCGATGTTTAACACACTCACTCATCAGTTCTTATAATAAAACTTAAAATGCATGTATCTTTGCGCGTTTTGAATATAAGTCAATTCTGATTTTATATTCGTGTTCAGCGAGGTCAAAATGACCAGAAATGATATTTCGGGAGTTTTTGGGAAATATAAATTGCAAGTTGAGTTTTGCCGGGGAAGGGTTCGGCTACTGGGCCAAATTAAAAAAATCAAAAAATGGACAAATTGACCCCCCTATAACTTTTGAAAATGACTATAATATCTGGTGCTCCGGTGTCACACTCTTGATCAGGAGCCCAAATTTAGTGGATTTGCTTAATTCCAGGTCACCTCAAGAATTTCCTTGACCCTCTCTCGCTTCTTTCAAAACCCTAAAAATCGATGTTTAACACACTCACTCATCAGTTCTTATAATAAAACTTAAAATGACTGTATCTTTGCGCGTTTTGAAGATAAGTCAATTCTAATTTATATTCGTGTTCAGCGAGGTCAAAATGACCAGAAATGATATTTTCGTGAGTTTTTGGGAAATATAAATTGCAAGTTGAGTTTTGCCGGGTAAGGGTTCGGCTCCAGGGCCAAATTATAAAAATCAAAAAATGGACAATTTGACCCCCTATAACATTTGAAAATGACTATATATCTGGTGTTCCCGTGTCACACTCTTGATCAGGAGCCAAATTTAGTGGATTAGCTTAATTCCAGGTCATCTCATGAATTTCCTTGACCCTCTCCCACTGCCTTGAAAACCCTAAAAATCGATGTTAACACACTCACTCATCAGTTCTTATAATAAAACTTGAAATGCCTGTATCTTTGCGCGTCTTGAAGATAAATAAATTCTGATTTTATATTCGTGTTCAGCGAGGTCTAAATGACCAGAATTGATATTTTCGGGAGGTGTTGGGAAATATAAATTGCAAGTTGAGTTTTGCCGGGGAAGGGTTCGGCTCCTGGGCCAATTTATAAAAATCAAAAAATGGACATATTGACCCCCTTATAACTTTTGAAAATGACTATATATCTGGTGTTCCCGTGTCACACTCTTGATCAGGAGCCCAAATTTAGTGGATTTGCTTAATTCAGGTCGCCTCAAGATTTTCCTTGACCCTCTCCCGCTGCCTTGAAAACCCTAAAAATCGCTATTTAACACACTCACTCATCAGTTCTTATAATAAAACTTAAAATGCCTGTATCTTTGCGCGTTTTGAAGATAAGTCAATTCTGATTTTATATTCGTTGTTCAGTGAGGTCAAAATGACCAGAAATGATATTTTCGGGAGTTTATGGGAAATATAAATTGCAAGTTGAGTTTTGCCGGGGAAGGGTTCGGCCCTAGGCCAAATTTAAAAAATCAAAAAATGGACAAATTGACCCCCCTATATCTTTTGAAAATGACAATATATCTGCTGTTCCGGTGTCACACTCTTGATCAGGAGCCCAAATTTAGTGGATTTGCTTAATTCCAGGTCACCTCAAGAATTTCCTTGACCCTCTCCCGCTGCCTTGAAAACCCTAAAAATCGATGTTTAACACACTCACTCATCAGTTCTTATAATAAAACTTAAAATGCTTTTATCTTTGCGCGTTTTGAAGATAAGTCAGTTCTGATTTTATATTCGTGTTCAGCGAGGTCAAAATGACCAGAAATGATCTTTTCGGGAGTTTTTGGGAAATATAAATTGCAAGTTGAGTTTTGCCGGGGAAGGGTTCGGCTCCTGGGCCAAATTAAAAAGATCAAAAAATGGACAAATTGACCCCCCTATAACTTTTGAAAATGACTATATATCTGGTGTTCCGGTGTCACACTCTTGATCAGGAGCCCAAATTTAGTGGATTTGATTAATTCCAGGTCACCTTATGAATTTACTTGACCCTCTCTCGCTGCCTTGAAAACCCTAAAAATCGATGTTTAACACAATCACTCATCAGTTCTTATAATAAAGCTTAAAATGCCTGTATCTTTGCGCGTTTTGAAGATAAGTCAATTCTAATTTATATTCGTGTTCAGCGAGGTCAAAATGACCAGAAATGATATTTTCGTGAGTTTTTGGGAAATATAAATTGCAAGTTGAGTTTTGCCGGGGAAGGGTTCGGCTCCTGGGCCAAATTATAAAAATCAAAAAATGGACAAATTGACCCCCCTAATTTTTGAAAATGAATATATATCTGGTGTTCCCGTGTCACACTCTTGATCAGGAGCCCAAATTTATTGGATTTGCTTAATTACAGGTCACCTCATGAATATCCTTGACCCTCTCCCGCTGCCTTGAAAACCCTAAAAATCGATGTTTAACACACTCACTCATCAGTTCTTATAATAAAACTTAAAATGCATGTATCTTTGCGCGTTTTGAATATAAGTCAATTCTGATTTTATATTCGTGTTCAGCGAGGTCAAAATGACCAGAAATGATATTTCGGGAGTTTTTGGGAAATATAAATTGCAAGTTGAGTTTTGCCGGGGAAGGGTTCGGCTACTGGGCCAAATTAAAAAAATCAAAAAATGGACAAATTGACCCCCCTATAACTTTTGAAAATGCTATATATCTGTTGTTCCGGTGTCACACTCTTGATCAGGTGCCCAAATTTAGTGGATTTGCTTAATTCCAGGTCACCTCAAGAATTTCATTGACCCTCTCCTGCTGCCTTGAAAACCCTAAAAATCGATGTTTAACACACTCACTCATCAGTTCTTATAATAAAACTTAAAATGCATGTATCTTTGCGCGTTTTGAATATAAGTCAATTCTGATTTTATATTCGTGTTCAGCGAGGTCAAAATGACCAGAAATGATATTTCGGGAGTTTTTGGGAAATATAAATTGCAAGTTGAGTTTTGCCGGGGAAAGGTTCGGCTCCTGGGCCAAATTTTAAAAATCAAAAAATGGACAAATTGACACCCCTATAACTTTTAAAAAATGACTATATATTTGGTGTTCCAGTGACACACTCTTGATCAGGAGCCCAAATTTAGTGGATTTGCTTAATTCCAGGTCATCTCATGATTTCCCGTGACCCTCTCCTGCTGCCATGAAAACCCTTAAATTTCGATGTTTAACACACTCACTCATCAGTTCTTATAATAAAACTTTAAATGGCTATATCTTTGCGTGTTTTGAAGATAACTTAATTCTGATTTTATATTCGTGTTCAGCGAGGTCTAAATGACCAGAATTGATATATTCGGGAGTTTTTGGGAAATATAAATTGCAAGTTGAGTTTTTCCAGGGAAAGGTTCGGCTCCAGGACCAAATTTTAAAAATGGAAAAATGGGCAAAATGACCCCCCTATATCTTTTGAAAATGACTATATATCTGGTCTTCCGGTGGCACACTCTTGTTCAGGAGCCCAAATTAAGTGGATTTGCTTAATTCCATGTCATCTCATGAATTTTCGTGACCCTCTCCCGCTGCCTTGAAAACCCTCAAAATCGATGTTTAACACACTCACTCATCATTCTTATAATAAAACTTAAAGTGGCTATATCTTTGCGCGTTTTGAAGATAAAT
>ARYC01007232.1:0-28794 GCA_000711775.1 Oxytricha trifallax
AAGACTGCTAAAACTTCTTCTCAACTGAGTCTAGCTTGAAGAGGCACGTTAAAGAGGTACACTCTGGCAAGGCCAAGATCTATTTTAAACATGAAAAAGTGGATGGAAGTACCAATGCACAACATGCATGAAGTCTTACACTCACTCAGCAAAGGTTAAGAAGCATATGCAAAAACATCATCTTAGCGAATTCTTGATTTTAAATTAGGAGACTAAATAACTTGTACCTGCTAAAAGAAAATCAAAAATTCTTGAGTCTTAAAGAGACCTACAGGAGAAGCTCAAGAGACAGTGTCGCTTTTAATCAATGAACTAGCCTGCAGTTCATACTGTTTTAGCATGCTTCCAAGCGAAAGCAATGAGTATTCCTGCATTAAATGCAATTGAACTTAGTAGCTGCATTCAAAATTACTTGCACATAAGTGTGCCTAACAAGGCAAAGCTTATAGTAGTTGATGAGTATGCATACAAGGTATACCCTTTCAGCTATCTCATAAAAAATGAGCAGTATTAAAATGAGTTTGCGAACGAATATATGATTCTTAGAGAGGCTTAAAGAAGAGATTGCAAGAACTTGCTTAAGCTAAATGGTGTTATATTAAGCTATGGTTTCATCGCACTAAGGCTCAAGAAATTTGAAATGACTTTAAGAGACTATCTATATCACAATAGATATCCTGATGACTTAAATGATATTCTTACAGATATGATTAAGGGTGTCAAGGAGTTGCATGAACTTGGATATGTTCATAGAGATTTGAAGCCTGAAAATATTATGCTTAACCTCTGTCCTTTAGAAGTCGTAGTTATCGATTTCAATAGAGCCTTAAGATAAGAGATAGTGACTTTGGCTAAAGTTCTTGGTACTCCTGGATACTTCCCAATTAGAGAGAAATGGACTAATGGCTCAGTTCAGTGGGATGTATGGGCAGTTACTGCTATCATATTAGAGAGCGATATGGAAAGTTTGTCATACTTTGGAACAAAGCACGAGAAATAATCAATAAGTTTAGCAGCTAAGCATATAAAATAAGAAGAAATCTGCGATAAAATTAAGACGATAGTTGAGATGGTCATAGTTAAAGCTCCAGCATATCCAAGATAATCATTAGATGACATTCTAGAACAACTAAAGACAGCGAGATTCAAGAGGTATCTCAAAGACAAGTAGATAAAATTTGTTTGAGTTAGGCACAATAATAATCATTAAATATTCATTAAATTCATAAAAAACCTGCATTTGTCTACTAACCCCAATAAGACCCCAACTATACCCTACAAATCAAAGCACTTATAAACCTCACTAAGGGGTTTTGGGGTTTTGAATCTCGTACTGTACTCAGAAACCTAGAAGAAATGAGGTGAGAAATAAGAGATTTCAAAGTATCGTAATCGAAACTCTGTCAACTGTAGATTAATATAGAGAATAAGATGCGAACATGTTAGAACAAGTGGTATAAAATCCCCGAAGACATAGATATAAGCCCAATTTCTTTCCATTAATTTACCTAAAAGGAAAATAATATATAATTAAAAGAGATCGTTGTACCTTAATTTGTAAGCTGTTAAGATACGTACAAATTTATAAGCATGATACCTTTATTTTAGAATCATCAGTAAAATCTGAGAAGAATATTAATAAGCACTCTTTTGCTCATGAAATCGGTTCTCCATTGCCTGACAATCAAATCTTGCTTCCATTTTAAAAAATAAAGAAAATTCACTTAGAATTCTAAAACAGTCTCTAATAATAAATAAGGCACAGATTCCAATAAAAATCATATTAACACCGTAGACAATTCTCGGAGTCTTGTTTATCCTAGGAGCTACTAGACAATTCAGACAACTTTCTATGGGCTTAAATGTACAAAAATATGATCATACATATCTTCAGTTAGATCAATTACATAAAGAAAATTCAAGGCAAGCCTGAACTATCTGAAGAGCAATTTATAAATTTCAAATTCAAAAAACCAGGGTTCAAGAAGCTTCTTATCTTCGATTTAGATCAAACATTTATTCACAGCCCTAGGGATCAACACGATTCTGAATCTGAGAAAGCGGAAAACTTAAATTTATATCAAGAAAGTTTGAAGGATGATGATATTGTGAAGTTAATACCTGATATTTATGTTATTTTAGTAGACCCTGATAAATATGACACTTACTAGACTGGGTTCTCGAAGCGCCCGTACGCCCTTGAATTTTGATTTATAATAAGCAAATTTTAAATTATTTATTAATCTATTAACATTAAAACTAAAACTTATTATACTTATCAAAAATGGAAATCAATCTAATATTGCTTAATCTTCTTCTTCATCGTCTTCATCTTCAATGTCTTTAAAGTATTCTAAGTCCCCTCTTTCTGTTGCCTAACAAAGCACCAGTCCAGCTGCACCTGTGTGGACTTACCAGGTAGGACCACTAAAAAATAAAATTTAAAGATATGTTTTTAGTAACACACATTTTAAGTGAGTACTGTACTTCAACCTGCGACTGATCTATCGAATAGTTTTTAATATATTAAGTTTTTGATTCAATTAATTTAATTTCTTATTATAAATCATGAATGCCTTAGAGAAGAAAATTAAAATTTTTAAGTTGCTATTTACACAGCAGCAAATGATTGGTTTTTTGCAAATCCTATTATAGATAAACTTAACCCAACAGGGGAAATTAATTTACACAGGTATTTCAGAGATTATTGCACCTTTGTTGATAACCCAGGTAAGGATAATAGAAGGATACAATTCTTTTTTAACGATTTACGCATCTTTAAAGATGTGGACCCCAATAAAATCTTGATTATAAACGATAATATATACTCCTTCGCTTTTAACTTAGAGAATGGTATTCCCATAATCCCTTTCTATGGCTAAATGGACGATAAGGAGATGATCAAGGTGATAAAGTATCTTTAACGCATCCAAGATAAGGATGATCTTCGAATTCCAAATGATCAAGTGTATTAACTAAAGAAAATACTCAGATCTAACATATCAAAGAGCTTCATTAAGTATTATAATTTAGAGGATGTACCCCAGTAACAAAACTAAGAAGATTAAATTAGCTCACACAAAGAAGAGGAAAAATAAAACTCATCAATCTCTAATGATGTAGCTGATATTTTGATAACAGTCGAGAGGACTAGTGTTTCAGCTCTAGATGAAGATGAAATTAACTCCTTAGATAGATAAAGTTTAGACATTAAAGTAGATAAATATGATATATTAAATTAAATTTGAGAGAGCTTAATTATATAGAAAAAGTCGATAATGGCCCAGGATATTGAGTTCAACATTTTCTCTCACCTGAAGACGATTTGAGAAAAGATTTATTTCTCTATATAAATGAACGAATTAATGATTCCAACCTCCTTAATGGCGGGAATGATTACGAGCGGTCATATTTGGATCAGTACAGAAGAGAGAAGAGTTTCCATACGGAACGAACTAAAAGGCTTGTATTCTAGCATGCAACAACAGTAAATCTTAGTTAAGGAAGATTACAAAGTCCTCCCAAGAAAACAGTTAGCAGCTTAAACGTATCATCATGTCTGTTGCACTATGTACCTTAACTTTAGTCTCTGTAAAGCTTCGAAGAGATTCAATACATCATACAGCTACCCAAGCGATTTATTTTGTAGTTTATTAATTATATTGAGATAGACAGGAAAGTTAAAAATAATCATTTAGTTATTATTTTAAAGGGCAACATATAAAATACTAAATAATAGGATATTTTTTAAGAACTTAAGCAGATAATTATTAAAAGGCGTGAGAAGTGTTTTTAATATCTTTGTTAATTTTAAAGAAACCCCTATAAGAAAATTTAAGATAAAAATAATAAACTATCTGGCCAATTAAAGAGTAACAAAAGACATAGCATTAACGCCACCAAAAATAGTAGGTCTATTTCAGTGACATCAAAGAGTATTGAATCAGATCTTGAAAAATGACAAACTGCTTACTAGAAAGCTTGCCAAAAAGGAACAATTTTCGATTCCATAAGGCTTATTAAATTAGGAAAGCTAAACAAAAAACTAGCTCTAGCTTGCCTCGGCTAGAATGGAGATGAAAAAAGTACGAACAAAAGACTTTACATGTAAAAACACTAAAGTTATCCTTGTTAATTAAATGTATCTATCTTAAGATTAATAGAAACTTATGAGAAGTAAGATACTGCAGTCTGAGGACTACAATCAACCTCAACAAACTTATATCAATAGCAACAATAATTAATAATTCAAGAATAGAATTAAGTTCTAAAATGTAGATAGCAATAAATCGAAAATAAAATGTGTTATATACTTCTCAAAATCGAATGTTAAACTTTATAAGCAAAATCACACACTTGCAGAAACTTATTCTGAACTCTCTCTATTATAGATCTATCATAAAAACTAAAATTAGCTATTTTCTATTTTTATAAAAATTTCTAACTCAATATACTACATTTTATATAGAATTATATTTCATAAAAAGTATTTAATTTTCTGTAATAATAGATCGAATGAGAAAGTCTAATTTTTTAGATATACAAAAGTGATATAAAAAAAGGATCGCTTGATGTATCTTTATCAATATAGCTTGCTGTATTTCGCTGAATTTTCAAAGATAGGTTTGTGCTTTATTAAATAGTTACAAATAAATAAAAGTTAATTACAATAAAATATTGATTCTTAAAAGCAGCAGATATTTTATTTCCCAAAATTTATAAAAGTAATGAATAAATTTTTATGCCTAATTAAATTAAATTATATGAAATTAATTAGTGCATAAATTAATAATAGATTACGAGCACTCTCCGATTATTTAAATAATTTAAAAATCAGCAGACTAAGGTCTATATTATATAGAGATTACTTGCAAGACTTCTTTTCTAGAATATCATTGAAGGTGTTCTTAATTTTTCACTTAAGCACTTCTTCTTATTGCACTAATATATTTATATATATATATTCGCAATACTGTACATGCCAAATTATTAACTTAATCACACCTTTTCATAGATAAAAAGTAAATTCAGGAGTTATTTATACTACATTAATTTACACTAAAACACATATTCAATATTCAAAATCATATCTATTTAGATATTGTTATCGTCTATAAATATCTGGTTGATATAAGTAAGTACAACAAAATAGCAGATATGTTTTTTAAAGAGATATAATAATGAATTCTTATCTCATAAGTTATTCAATCAATAATTGTATTATTTACTGTCTTCAAGCCATTTGTCATGACTGTTAGATTAATCTATAACTAGCTATTATCGCCCTTATTTATATAAATATCCACAAAAATTAATAAAAAATGATATTTAAATATATTGTTTTAGAACAATTATTTCGAATATTCTATTAATAATAAAACATTGAGTCAGACCTCATAACGATCTAAATATTGCCTGAATCTTTTCTATGGCTTTATTATTAAAATAATTAATTGTATTTTAAAATTGAGTTGTCATAGTTATTGTTATCATATAAAACAAAATTCTTATATTATATTAACAATTTTATCATAAAGCATGCTGCCATCCTCTTTCTCAAATATTTAATTGTGATAGTTATAACTTAATAAATCATTTTAAATATATTCTAAACAAAACGTTCCATAGATAAATATAAATTATATTAAATTTATTGAGTTAACCAATTGCTACGAATCAGTGATATTATTATTTACGACTAAACTACTTTATTTCTTTAAATTACTCTGTAATTTCTTGATAGACTAATAATTTTCTTGTATTTTTTCTTAATTTTATTTTTACAATTTTATTGGCTTAAATATGAATTTTCTACTCCTCAATGTTAATCTCTTTAAATATATTAATTCACATAATCAATTAATTTTTTTAGTTATATTAAATAAATATTAAGGAAATATAAAATAAATTATTAATTTAAGCCATTTAACAGAAATTCTACAAACCCTTAAGCTTAGTTTTACTCTACCTCATCAGTCGTTAAATAATTAACTCATTTTTCAAGTAACCCAGGAAAGTCAAATCCTGAGATAGGTTTAATGAAGATTATAGCTAGATTACTTCACAGTAGTTTGGATGTTGTATCAAACAACATACTAAATGAATTTGAATTAAATACAATTAAAATTCTAAAATTATTAAGATAAGTTGAGAGATTATTTCTAAGAGTCTATCAAAGATTAGTGAGAATTACTCTTAAAATAGATTATAGAAGAGTTGGTGCATTTATCTAGGTTTTTAAAGTTCAAAGTTGATTCAATCATGTAAAATTAGCCGTCTTACTCAAAATGATAGGATACTAAATTTTTGAAGTTATGCAGCTCCTCTGAGTCAGATACCTTTGATTATTATCTATAACTCAAATTAATTTCCAGTATATATATTTGCATAGATATTATAAGAAAACTTACTTGATAGATTAAGAGTATAGATATAAATTTTATCCTTCAAAGTATGATTAAATATCGGTTTTACAATGCCGATATCCCATAGTTTATGCATTTCCAACATCCTTAAACTCTATAGATGAAAATCCTTTAAACAATCTTTCTCGTTAAAGCATTACCTTTTTAATGACATGATAAGATTATTAAGTTTTGATTTTAGATGCTATAACCGGAATAGTCATATATTTCATTCTTTATTTATCTAAAATTGGTATGTCTAGCAAGCTTGATTCATGAATCACCAAATCTAAAAATAATCGTTATCAATAATTATATTTTTGAAAATATCTTACTATGTTATGTGAAAAATATTAACTTACCATTCTTGTCATAAAGTTTCTTGGAATTAAATAAATTAGCTAAATCCACATTTTTCAAGAATTTCTCTCTGTAATTCTTCATAAAATGAGTAATTTATATTAAATTAATTTTAAATAAAATTTTCATTAATATAATTTTTGCCTAGTATTTTAAATTTGATAATTTTCCAACAGTAATTTTAGTTATCAACTGTGCTTAAATATTAATTTTTCTTCTCGTTTTACTATTTCTTAAGATCTTGAGTGTTTTCAAAAGCTGTTCAATACAAGCCAGTCTAATCCACAGCATTTATATTTTTTTATTGATCAAACAAAGAATCAGATTATCTATTGTAGTCGTTTTTATTACTCTGCTGTTAATTCTCTTATTATTAACCATGTTTAAGCTCTTCCTAAAAGTTATTGTGAATATTTTAGGGTGATTGAGAGTATCGTATGTTATTAAGATCAAGAGTATTATAAATCATATTAAATTATTAATTAAGTTGTTGTAATAAACATAATAATAATTATTTAATTATTATTAGTCAATCTAAATTTATCATTATCATCAGTAGTAGATATAATAATTTTAAAAATTTATATCAGTCACTATTCCACAATTTAATTCTACAAATACATTAAATGCAGATCTCTAGTTCTGAAATTGTGAGAATACATCAATAGTAGGCGAAATTATAGATAAATATGAATTCATTATATTTTTCTGTGAGCTTTCTCCATAAGAATTATTAAAATCTATATTATTTCTTCTTTTATTATCTGTGCTATAAAGAGAAGTTTATTGCTTATAGCATAACAGATTGGGATCAGTTTAATGATATTTTAGAAAGAATATTTATTTCTTATAAATAAATATAAATTGATCTTAGATATAAAATACTACCAATTCTCAAACATTTCACAGTAATTTTAGATGACATGGATTTATCCACTGCAATTATTTTCATTTAATTTTTCATCTTAATGCTGAATATATCTGATTCTATTAAGAAAACAGCCATACCTTACAATCCATATTTTTTCTTGCTTGGCTCTGTTATATTCCTACATTAAGCTCTTTTTCCATTCAAAGGCTTACATTGAATCAAAACATGTTGTTCTGAGATTAAACTTTATTGATTAAAATAGATAATTATTCTCTCTAAAATCTAAAGTAAATTCATATTTTAATAAATATAAAGAGTTTTTTCATACATTAAAGTTAAGACTAAAATATATAATAAAAAGAAGAATTTAATTAAGAGGGAAATAAAAAGGGATGTTCATATTTATATATATTAATATTTTGATTTTCAAATTCATAAATTAGTATTAGAGGGATAAAAATTATATTTTATTTGATAGTTAGTAATAAGTATTTCTTATTAAAAATAATGGCAGCTTTTTAATTTAAAATAGCTTTAGAAATGCTACTTTTAGATTAATTATGTGTTATTTTTAAATTTTACTTATTAAGATAACAAAAACTATACTTCTTCTAAAATATAATAAGATTGGCACTATCAATTTGGAATTAATATTGATAAAAACTTAAATAGAATAAGCATAATTTTAGTATATAAAATTTAAAGCATTATACAACCCTAAAATATTTAATTCATTGACACCTCAATTATTTTAAATGATTCGGGATTTTAAATCTTAGAAACCGATTTAAAAGTTTATTTTTCCGTATTCAATTGATATAACTTAGCGGTTAAAATAAATAAAAACCCTTATTTTAGGCAATGACTTTAAAAATATTTTTTTATTTAAACTCGAGGAATAGCTGCTCATTTTTAAGTATCAAAGTTACTTACGCCATTTTGTATCTTGTTCCAGGATAAACACTTTCTCTCATCTTGCTTCTTAATCATTATGCAAAACTAGTTACTTTAGTTAATAAAATAATTGAATGTAGCAAGTATATTTATATTGCTAAGTAAAGTCTAAATATATTCATACAATATTGGTTTTTTAGACTTAAATTTTCTTTTATATTGAAAAATAAACAACTAAATAAATAAAAAAACACATTATAAATAATACTAATCACAGTAAGAATTATTTTTCAGTTTCAAGTGAGATATCTATGTAGTGTTAAGGTACTGAAAAATTCCAATTTGGGTAGTTACTATCTAAATAATGCAGCATGGCTATTTTAGCTTGATTTTCATTCCCCTGGTACTTAATCTGATGCTTTTTAATTATCGTATCAAAATGTCCTATAAAGACAAGATATTTAATCATCAAGATCATTTTGAGGATTCAATAAGTATTGCAAAGACTAACAGAACAAGATCAGAAACCTGACAGAATCTGATCTATTCTTCAACATAACATAAACTATTTGACAAGGATATTAAAACAACATCTGGATTAAAGTTAGATATATTGCTAGAAACTAATTAAGTATAAGCGAAATTATTCACCAGCAAATTTTAAAAATTCACTCCATTTGACTTCAGATTTAAGTAACTCCAATAACTTATTGACTAAAAAAGTCTGAATGAAGATCCCAGGTTCGAACCCTGGGAAGTCTAACTTATTAATTAACTTAGCCCCTTGTACTAAGGAGAGCTGTAATTAAGAAGTATTTAAGAGAGAGTGCTTCTCAACAACGAACTATAACTAAGTTCCTAAGTTTCAGAAAAATTATAAGATGGTACGTTTCTTGATCATGAAAATTAACCACCTTACTTTCAAACCAAATTGAGAAACAGAAATGGAATAAGAAAGATAGAGTAATGGCTCAAGAAAACGACAGAGAACAAAATTAATTTTTAGTGAATTAAGTTAATGACCGAATTTGACGATTCATATTCTAAGGAACTAATGAAAGGGCTTGACCCTTATATATTAACATATATTTTATATCGGGGTCCCCAGAGACCTCAATGTGATCATATTATTATTATTGCAAAGACTACTAGAGTAATATCTTTAAATCTAATACTTGTTTCTTAATTAATTACTAAACATGAATAAAGTAAATTATTATCAGTAAATAACTTATGAATTTTAAGCAATAACTCGTCTCAATAAATCTTTAGATTATTTGATGGTTACTTATCAATATAATTGAGTGAATTCTAGAATCTAATCACTGACTATCAAAAACCTTCAAATACGAGTATAACTCAGATTTTTCTTCCAAACTCCTGCAAAATGCTTTGAAGTCAATACTTTCTAGATCATTTAGAAATTATATAGCATATTTTAATTACGTAGATAGAGACTTTTTTAATAAGATATCAATGAATAGTTTTAATGAGGCATGATTATACAATAACTTATTTATAAATAGAAATTAAATATTATGAATATTATTAACCTTTATACAAGTGATGTAAGTCTCTTATTTTCTTATTCTTAAGTAATTAATTGAAAAAGAATTATCAAATTAATACTTTACAATGATAATTTATCAATCTTCACTTATGATATTTTTAATTCTTTTTATCGCGTTTTTATATCAAAATGCTTCAATTTCCCCCTCAATCCCCTTTACTGTAACCAAAATCTAGAACTAATTATAATAGGCATGTCAATCATGAAAGTCTACCTCACTTAATCTATCTTTTCTACTATAACCCACTTTCAATATTTCACTTACTAAACTTTCCTTTACTCTCACGAAATTTATCGCATATTCCCCCTCTTTATATAATTGTAAATAAAATATGCGTTTTCCCTTTCGTTCTTGATTACGCTTCTTAGTCTCTTCATGTATCTGTCTTTAATCTATAATAGCAATAAATATTGATCATATTATTTCATTAATTTGTTTTTAAAACCCTTCTCTCTAAAGTCTATTTGGATGCATGAATATAAATTGACATTAAATTAAAGCAAAGAAGTCATCTTGATCCCCATGCATAACTGGATCAAGCACCCATATGAAGCCAGTATCAGGCTTTTCTGAGAGAATTATATCTAATCAATCCAATAATAGCAATTAATCAAAGACTGTTTTCTGCATTGGATTGCTTACTCTGTCAAACATAAACCGGCAAGTGAGAAGTTATTAATTGCTGAAATTTATCAAAATCTAAAGATAATATTATTTAATTAAATAAAATTGAGAATTACAACAATAATCAGAGATGATATGGGCTGAAATGACTTCATTGAAGGAAAATAAATAATTGTAATTATTATTTTTATCAGTCAAATTTATGTAATTTATAATTCAAGTAAAGCAATTATAATTTAATTTATTCTTAAACAGGAGAGATAATAACATAATTAAAATTTTATCAGCTCTCTGCAATATCAATTAACTACAAGCCAACGCAGTTCAAGCTTAATAATTGCTATTAAATTAAGCACCACCTGTGCCTCAAGACGATCCAATATTAAATGAGCAGCTTATCAGGCCATCTGAGGTCTTGGGGATATAGAATTCTTAAAATCCAAAATAAGACTTTATTCCATTAATTAACAGATACATTTAATTGAAAAAGTAGCAAATATATGATATTGATTATCACGATTATAATCAATAAATACTTTATAAATAAAAAAGATTTATCAATGCTAGTGTCTTTCTAATATCAACCTCTTATATTTAATTAAAATTCACGATTAATATGAGAACTGGTGGGAAAAAGATGAGAAAAATCTCTTAGCCAAATACTGCCTGCATCAACTCTGTTTCGCAATCGATGACTTAAACTTAATTGATTAGACATCAACAGTAGCGAAGATTGCTAATAATTTCGTCAACCTTGCATGTTTGAGACAGCAAGTGGCTTATAACTGTGATATTTACAGATACATTGAACGTTTCAATATCTTGAAGGATTTCTGTACAGCTGAATTCCAAGAGAAGAATTTGACTAGAGACTAAGTGAGAAAGTTAATAGAGTATGCTAACAGACTGTATTTAAGCCTCTTGCAGTTATAGGAAAAGCTTTCTTCTATAAATTTGAGGAGCAATATAAATCGATTAAGGTCATTCTGGCAAAGCCAATGCTTGCTGGAAATCTGGCTACAAATTGGAAAGAAATTATTGAATAGAAGCCACAAGATGATAACTTGAAATCACAGAAAGACTTCGATGATAACTAGGACGGTCAGGAACAGTAGCAAGAAGAACAAGAGGATGAAATCGATCTTGAGGATCCTCTGTATAGTTTAGATCAGAGAATCAGAAACATGAACATTGATGATGAATCGAGAAGAATCATCAAAGAGAAGCTAGAAGAAGCAAATGCAAGAATGCATTGGAAGATATATAGAAAAACCTTGATTCTAAATTGGGAGACAAAAATGCTCCAAAGAAAATGTGAAGATTAAAATACCAATTATAATATATTTCTTAGTTTTTAACTTGCAATAATTAATTCATACTTAAATGCAAATTTACTTTACCTAATGATTAGAAAGTAAAATTGAGGTAAAATTATTCATGAAATAAAAGAATGCATAAATAAAAGAAATTCTGATATTTGAGTGGCCTATTCCTTTGTCAATTATTGCCATAAGTGGCTAACTTACATGCTTATCCTCTTTTAAGGGATGAACAAAATACAAATGTAAATTAAAAGAACTACTCCTTTCATTCATGCATTTTTTTGAATAAAGTGAATTAAATTAGTAAATTAATTAATCAAAATGAGAATTATAAAAATATCTGATCAAAGGGGCAGTTATATATTTAAAATTATCTAAAAATTTTAATTTTATAGAGGTGGCATCGAATTTGATTGAGAAGTGCATGCGAGCAAGACTCGCTGAAGACCAAAAAAAGAGGAAAAAACTTACACTTGGATTGATTGTCGTATGTATGAAGGACAATGGAATAATGATAACGCTTTTTTTTAGATTTTCATTTTTCATTGTTATTATTGTTATTATAACTAATTCCTTTTAATATACATTTCAATTTATTCAAAAATATTCATGATTCTTACAATTCTCTTTCACTTATACTATAAATTAACTCTACTTTCTTGAATCTTGAATACTTTTAAGATCAGGTATATCTGGCCATGCATGGCTAGATTGGTTAAAAATCAACCATTTCAAAGTAATTGATTAATTTTGTGAATTAGGTTTCAATTGAATCATAAGAGGCTGCAGAGCAGATGCACTTTACATTTTATCTTTGAACTTGAGTTTAAGAGAAGGATCTAAGATTTATAGTTAGTGTTGATTTTATTTCTACTAATGACAAATTTCAATGGAGTTCTAAATCCTTAAAGAGTCTAAAATTGTACCGATAGTCATATTGCTATCACCACTGTGATTCTGAGCATTACTGCTTGCATTATGAATCTGCTGATGATGATCTACTGTTTGCATATTTGATTAGTTAATTTACACTGTATCATATAGAATTGTGTCCATAACTGTTTTCGTGATGTGATCTCTCATTAATTGCCTTAGATCTTATTCGAAATTAGCCAATGTGTCTCTTTACTTCATACTAGGGCTTTGCATTTAGAATCCTTCCTTATCAGTATTCCAAACATTTTAATCAATTCATTATGCATGATTTCTTTCTGAGTTATAGCTAAAGCCCGACATATAGAATTCTATGTCATTCTTTGCTTGAGTATCTTATCTCCCTGGTTGCTTATGATTTCAAACTATCAGAAACTGTAAATTAAGTTAACCGATGTTAAGATTTTCTCTAGGCAATATTTTCAATCCTCGCTTTTCTATATAGCTTTTTGCTTCATTAAAATCCTCATCCGCACTTAATTCTATAGCTTCATCTTCACTATCATAATAAACTAACTTATAGTCCTCAGTATTTAATATTTGATTGTTACTATTGTATAGATGTTTGTTTTGAAAGCTTCAAGCGAAGGAGAGTTGGTTAACAATTAACTTAAATTTTAGAGTGAGGTGGGGATTTACTGGGTATAGTGTGAGTAAGAATGTAGATTTTATTTAATTTTATATGAGATATTTTCTATTTATATTACAAGATCTTTTTTATTCATTAAGCTTATGAATTATTTTTAAGACTATAAAAATCACCTTTTAATGAGACTAGATGTATGAATTTAACTGATATAATTCATATAATTAGGATAAATAATCTTAAATAATTTAATTATCTAATGGCAAGTCACTCTCTAACTAAATCTACTATGCGTCTTGGCAAACCTTTAGCTTATGCAGTCGATGTTTCTGGCAGAGATTCTTACATAAACATGGACAATGGAGGACTTTACAAGCCGTATGAACCGGCAGGTGTACCTGACATTGAAACCTTTGGAGTGTTCAACAGCAGGAAGTAAAATAATAGTGGCTTCGCTACTATTCAATGCAAGAGACAGTTATAAGTATCCAATGGCTCTGAGAGAGACGTTTATATTTGGCAAGTTACAAGAAATTCAAGTAACATAAGATTACTTTGAGCTTTGATAATTTCTAAATTTATGAAGAATTGCCTTGTTAATTTCATTTATCTTAGCCTAAGTAATGGAGAATTTACCCAGCAGAATACTAAAACACCTACATTTCAAATATGCGTCAATACCCAAGACCCACCACTCCTCTGTAATACTGCAGACCTCACTCCTCTTACTAAGCGAGACTTCGAAGCACTGTCTCCTCATCTAAGAAACTCTATATTTATCTCACTATATATGAAGCTCTAAAGTTATATTTGATTCTTAAATATTAAAAAATATCATAGGCATATGCAATTTATATAAACCAGATGTCTACATGATGTCAAAGAGTTTCTACATAAAAGACCTGTAGGAGTTTTTGGAAAACAATAAAGACAGAGTTTCTTAAGAAAAGTCAGTTGAAAGACTTGCCAAGACCAAGAGACTGCAGCACAAGTTTCCATTGAAAACAGACAGCAACCAGATTAATTCATCATCTACTACAGTCAACAGAACAATCTTAAATTGAAATATATCTTTTAAAAATAGATAAGTTATAACAATATAATTAATTAAACTGATAATTTTAATTTACTGAGAGAAATTTAAAGTTAATATTGAATTAAAAATATGTTTATAAGTCAAGTTTTATTTAGAATTAAGTTTAGATGCAAGTTTTAACCATGATTTCACAAAAATACTTTAGAAATAAAGTAATTGCAGAATCATGATTAAATCAATTAATCTAATTATGGTTTTTTATTTTCAAATCATATACATACTTTATTCATAGTTAGTAAATAACATAGAATGAATACTCTAGCAAGTATTTGTTCAAAATTATTTCTACAGGATGCTTTAATTCTCATAATAAAAACTATAATGAATGCATACTTTAAATAACTCAAATATTTAGTTGACAAGGATACAATTTATTGGTAAACTGAAGTTTATATTTATTTAATAAGTGGAAGTTAATGTTGCCGAATTAAAAAAAGATAGGGAATATTTTATAAAGAAGTCAATATTTATATGGGCTTTACTACCCATTATTTATTGAATTTTATTATCATTCTAAGATGTATTTAATTAAATTTAATTTAATATTATTTATGGCAATATATAAATCTTTCAATTCCAATTTCCTATCAAATACTCAAGTGCGTAAAATTATATCAAAATTATCTGATATTTTATAAAACAATTAATTGTAATTTAATACAATATAATCTCCCCAAATCAGTTGCATATAAGTAATATCCATAAATTTATTCAGAGTTACCATAGAGCCTCATATCTGTATATTCTTGATCAATAATTGTTGAATTATATTCTCTTGAGCTTCTAGTTGATAGTGTGGTAGTTCTACTCCACCATCTCTCTTTCCTCCTCGTGTTGGAGTCTCTGCTGCTCTAGCAACTCCAAATATCACTGCCAATCAACTTCCCTAATTTTACTTCTCATCGCCATGCTATCTTCCCTTAAAATTAATACAAAAATACATGAATATTTTATATTTCTCGAATGACTCTTATACCATAAATTATACTTGCTTCTAGTGATGGTTGTGAGAGCCAATTTATTCAGTAATCATACAATTATTAGCAATCAAATTATCAACATTTTAGTCCAAAACATTTGCCTGAGAGTGAATGTTAAACTGACTAAAAAGTGAGTGTTAAACTGACTTGGGGTATAGTAAGTGTTATAACTTGGCTGCTAATTGCTGAAATCGCTGGTTAATTACTGATTATTTTGGCTAGGGTGTAGATTAATTTTTAAGCCAGATAAATTTTATAACAAAATTTATAAATTTAATGTTGGAATACTCAAGTATTATATTAATTAATAAATTAAACTATAAGCAGTAATTTAAAGATAGATCTTAGTAAATTAATTTATAATAAACTATTTTATGGCCATTATTTTTAGAGGGGAAATTAGTGACTGAGTAATTTCTTTTGGACGGGAAATATTTGAGATTGTTGGTCAGAAATGTAAGCGGATAAAGGACTGTGAGAAATATTATAAAACCCGTTCTATTTTTTTCAATACGAATTATGACTTTTACTTACTTTTATATTTAAATGAGCTTGAGTTGAGTGATAGTCTTGATCTAACTATTGCTACTGATGTTGCTATTGATCACTATATTTGAAACTTAACTTATTACTCTAAAGATTTCCATGTGATTAGGTATATTTTAATCCAAACAGTTTTGGTTTTGATGCTCAAACATGAAAGCTGGCATTCCATAATGAGTGATCACAGAGGGATTGTGATTATGGGAGGTTGATAAGTAACAGGGTTGAGGGAGTTGGGTCGTTTTGAGGGATTTCATCGAGTCTGAGCTTTTTCAGGTTTTGGCGCTCTTTATCCCCAGCAGATTCCCAAGCACTTCTGGCTTCGGAAAATCTGCGCTTTTTCTTACTTTTATTAAACTATAGTCATATTCATATGCATTATGTATGAAAAATTGGAGCGATAATTGAGTTGAAGTTTAACAGAATTTAAGTTTGAATTACTCATAGTTGAATTAGAATTCGAAGAATTCAAGTTCTAATTTTCCAAATACTGCTACTATTAATGATAATATCCATTTCTAAAGCGAGTCATTAGATTACTATGATTAGAAGCCTAATTACTTGAATACTTGGGTTAATGATGGAAGTTAAACTATGATTAATTTTGATAAGAGGGAAGGTTGATTATTTTGTGATGGTTGTGATGGTTAAGAATGTTCATTTTGGGATCTCATGTTTGAGTTGCTTTAATTTTGCATTTAACTTTATAAAATATTATCACTTTAAAAAATTTAATAATTATTTTTGAATTTACTTTACTCTTTTTTGCAACAAATTTTATCACTTGTATTGATAATTTGAATTCTCATTATGAATATTAAACAATAATCTTTAATATTAATATTTTTATATCAAATAAAAATTAATTATTTTCTTTTTTTATAAAGCTATTCTAAATTTAGTTAGATTTTAGGAAATTAGATAGGGTATTTCTAATTAAATATCAAAAGTATTTCAGATAGAATGCAATAATATCTTTAATTCACATTTTTCTGGCTTTATACTTTAAATTAATCCATCCTATGAGGAAAGATTTCTGCTCAAATATTAGCGATGCTTTTTGGCATGCGTAATCACCTAGTTTAAAGCCAAATAGATTTAGGAGGAAAGGACCATATTCCCCTTTTTCCGATGTAAATCTGGGGAAGTGACTTTATATTATTTTCTATTTTAAAAATAGGTAATTTTATTAAATGAATAGAAAGAATATAAACTTACTTATAAATCCAATTCAATAAACTAATAAGACATATTACACTTTAATTAATTATAATTAATATTTATAATTAAACTTTCTACAGCATACCTGATTGGAGATAATTGCGAGATAATCTTAACCCCATAGCTTACTCCCAAGGTTAACGAATTTTCTTGCTCCGAAAGAAGCAATCATGACGAATACTATGGCTGAGGTCGTTGCAAGGTTGTGATTGTTGAAGAATGTACCCCACATAAAACCTAGGTTGAAGCCACATAAACCTAAAAGAAGTGAGCTCACAACGAAAGTCATATAATTATAGAATGATTAGTATTTGCAGCCAATAAACAAAAACATCCCTAATCTAAAATTTAAATTCCTATCGTAATTTAAAAGTAATTAATATAGAAATTATGAATGACTGTATTGTGAAGATAAGTCGAATATTATTTTTCATTTAATAAATGAAAGAATATGTGAGTTTTTATGATTTAAAAGTAATATTAGAGAATAGAATAATATGAATACAGACTGGCAAAACTAAGTAACATAGTATTAAGGAGTTACACTGATCATACCTGAAAGCTTTTCTTTTCTAAAAAGTGGGTTTCTAGCTGGTATCTATATCACTTGTGACATCAAACATATTGAAAATGCATCATTACCCAAGAAAAATGGAGTATATTATAAAATTTTATACTATCAATTTACAGAAAATAATTTTAGCAATTGGTAATAATAATAAGTTTTATTTATATGAAAGGCAAAGCCATTCTTAAAACTTTCTCTTTAAAATTGAAATATCTTAGTCAACATCTAACTCTCCCACGTTTTTATATATACTGTCAACGAAAGCCACCATCATAATTGAGTGCCAAAGATAGCAACCATGCCAAGAGGAATTTTACAGTAACCATTTACAAATCTAATGAGCATAGTTTTATATTATTATAGAGATTAAGAGTGTCTTTTAACTTAAATGGTATTTTAAGTCATGTTATTATTAATTATTAGACGACTTTTTAGAGATGAATTTTTACTATATGCCAAACTCATTTTTTGCTATTTTAACTAACTTATCTTAGCTAAGATTCAATAATTAAACACTCAATAAAAATATACTCATAATTATAATTTCAATAAACAGGATTATTGCTTCCATGTTTAGGGTCACGAGAAATTTTAATTAAGAAATCAGCAGGATTAGTAAATTTCTTTATTTGTACTCCAAATTTATTGATAAAATATGAGCCAATATTCTTAGTCTCTCCATCATAAATAACTTAACTTTCACTCTAGCAAATAGTCTTGTCAAATAAATGAAATAACTCAGATTATGGCTGATGTATTGAACATATTACTATGGCTCCTCTTAGCAGAGCTTCTCTTTTCAAAAGTTTAATTATTTTCATATCATTGCTAGAGTCTAAGTCGCTTGTTGTTTCGTCTAAAATTAATATTTTGGGTTTGTCATTAGATCTTTTACAATTGAAGTTTGTTTACGTTCTCCACCTGAGATTTTAGGTAAAAATACACAAAAAACCATGCGATACTAGCAATCTTATAACCCTAGTCTGTGAATCAATACTTCAACACGTTCTTATGAATAATTTAATAAATTTAAATTCTTCAATCTCACTATCACTCAAGTCTGTTCTGAACCTGGCAGCATATCTGAAAACCTCCCTTGGAGTGTAAGTTTCAAATATAACATCATCCTGCTCTATGAAATTTCAAACTCTCATGAATTATTTATGAGTAAGTTCTTGTTGATTAAGCTATATTGACCCTTAAATTATATACTACAAATGATTATGTGTGAAGCGCTTAGCTATCAAATTTAATAATGAAGATTTTCCACTGCGACTAGGCCCTATAATAGCCACTAACTCCCCTGATTTGGCAATACTGAAACATTCTACAGTATTTAAACATGCTGTGATTATTGTTTTAAGTTTATTATCAATGGAATGTCTAGATTCTCAGACATCAGACTATGGTTTGGATCAACCGATAGATTTAAATCGTTCCACTGAAGACTGATTTCAGGAATATTAATCTATAAAGTGTTTTGATTTGATTTAATCTAATTTTCAATTTTCCTGCCTTCCTTTATTCTTTATTGAGAAAATTAATCTGAATCACTTGATTTTGTGGAGGCAGAGTTCATATTTTTATCTACTGTCTTGATTTTCTATTACTATTTACTCTATAAATTTAATCTCTTAAATAAAAAAATATTTTTTTATAAATGAAAAAGTTTTTATCTGTTAAATTAATTACCAGTCAAAAACTATTGATATTAAAATAAATTAATTTTATACTCAAGCTTACCTAATCTTTGTTACCTTATTTAGATGTCTAAGATTTGTTTAATGTCTTTTTCATTTTTATGCTAATATTTTATTTACAACCTTATTATCTTAATTAAATTTATTTATTATTATTATAAATACTATTTAAATATTTTAATTTAAGAAATAGTAATAAATTATGAAATAATTACTACATATCTATCTTGAACTCTATAATATATTATTTCTCTCGATTTATAATTACTTTATCTATACAATATTTATATTGCAAAATTATTAGTAAAGAAAGTAATATTGATGTATAATTAAAGTGATGGGAATGAATCATATTGTTAAAGAAATTAAAAGATATAAACTAAATATATAGAAACAACAATCATAACTTAAAATAAAAGATAAAAATGAGCCGTAAGTTTATACTACTAGTGATTCTTCCCAGCCATTAAGCTTCTAGCTTAATCATGGAAAATGGATTGTTTATAATAATTTTTATATCAGAAAGTTTAAGTTCATGAATTTGACTTTTGATAAATTATATTTATTAGCTTAATTAATTTTTGAAATGTGAGAAATTGCTAAACACGCACATATTTTTATGACTGTTAAAGAAAAATAGTAAAAATATTTTTTAATTTAATCGAGTATATTAATTGAGTTTGCTTATTTTTAAATTAAGCAAATATTAATATTTTAATTATACTTTATATAGAAACTATGGATACCCCCTCAGATCTTGAATTCTTTTAACCCCCATGCCCCACAGATCTGGAACAGATATTTAACATTGAAAATTCACCGTGAAAAAAATACTTCCAAAATCCAATGACCACCGCCCATATAATTCGCATACCTTAGATATTAATTTTTAAAAGAAATTAAAAAATTAATTAATGATAAAAACAAGTTTTATTTATTATAAAATGACCACAAAATACAAATTTATAACACATAAAACTTGGTTTAATCATTAATTATTTTTTTAATTTCTTTTAAAAATTAATATCTAAGGTATGCGAATTATATGGGGCGGTGGTCATTGGATTTTGGAAGTATTTTTTTCACGGTGAATTTTCAATGTTAAATATCTGTTCCAGATCTGTGGGAGGAGGCAAAAATATTCCAGATCTGAGGGTGGGTATCCGAAACTATAACTTTTGTTATGATTTATTTAACTTTCAAAGGAGTATAATTTTTAAATCTAACTTTCTATTTCTTGTTCTTAAAATAAAATATATAGGTGATTTACCTAATACCAAAGAGCAAAATGATTGAGTGAATGAAGTCGTAACTATCGTACAGTTCCAATCCAATCAGGCTAAAGATTCCTTGTAAAAAAATAATTGGCATGATGAGAGGGCCATCGATTATATCTTTAACAATCTTATATAAATAATACAAATAATTAATCTTGAAATAGAGAATAAATTAGATATAATCCTAATTTAAATCCCAAATTTATCACTAGATACATTTCTATTATTTATTCATTAATTGAATATCTGGTATGATTAGTATTTAATTTTTGTATATAGCACTACCACTTAATTATATCATTATCAATTTAAATGAAATCTTCCAATTTTTATTGGGAATTTTATGGTGGAGGGAGTAGTGATGGAAATAAGTAATTTTTTATCTAATTGGAATTTATAAATTTATTTAGTGTCGATGAACAGACTAAGAAAGCCATTCAGTCAGAATACTTTTAAAATCGTGAATAGGCAAATTCTTAAAATATAGAGAAATATAAATAAAAGTTGATGATAAATATTTTATGATTATTTATTTGAATTTGTTTGATTTATTTTTTCTACTTGGTCCCAAGTATATAAATAAATCTAATAAATCAAAGAAATTCAAATAAATAATTATAAAATATTTATCATCAACTTTTATTTATATTTCTCTATATTTTAAGAATTTGCCTATTCACGATTTTTAAAGTATTCTGGCTTATTGCAGAGAGCATAATACAATTGCAGTCACATTAGGAAGCTAATTAAGGTTTGGTAAGTAAAGACAAAAATATTTTCAATGGTAATTAATATTTTTATATAAAAAGGTATTTTAAAGAACTTAAACATATAATTTCTTTTTATATTAAATAATAAAAACTATTGTAATTTTAAGTATCATTTTCTCGGACACAAGATTTTTCTCGGAATTACTAATTAAATGCCGATGTGATTCGCTGGGATTAAAAAATGAAGTTATAATTAATGTTTTGTAGAAGAACCAAATATCTTAAAAATATTTACATTTTAATCTAGAATTATACATTCCAATATGCAAAATAAAAATGATTATTTCAGATTTAAAAGAATTTTTGAAAATACAGTAATAAAATGTAAAGCTAAAATATAATAATGATTTTATATAGTATCCTCAATTAATTTATGAAATATAAAATGCTGCTTTTGTGGACTATTTATCTGAAAATTAAGATAATAAAAAAAAAGTAAATTTCAATTCAATTAAATTTTTTTAATTTATCTAATATTGTAGGAATACATTCAAATTTAGGAAATTATAATTAATTAAATTAAATATAAATCAAATTAGTAGCAGTTAAAGTTGGACAATATAAACGATCTTGGGCTCATTTGACAGAGAATTCAAAATTAGCTGGACTCTTTTATTGGCGATACTATTTTATCGCATCCTGGAGCGAGATAACTTTAATTTAATTAAACACCTCTAAATTCATTGAATTATAATCTCACATTAAAGTGAAGTTATCTCGCTCCAGAATGCGATAAAATAGTACCGCCAATAATAAAGAAAGTCCAGCTAATTTTGAATTCTCTATGGAATGAGCCTAAGATTGTTAAAATTGGCCAACTTTAACTGCCACTAATTTGTAAATATATTTATTTAAATAATTATAATTTCCCAAATTTGAATGTATTCCTACAATATTATTAAAATTGTATTAATAAATTTATCCTGTGAATCAGATTTGATAAATAATAAATGGCAATTAATACTTGCTATTAAATAAACTATGTGTTTTATGATATCTCAAATGAAGATGCTGAAATTGCTAAAGCCATTGAGTAGAGTTCAAATCTTTGTTCTTTCTATAATTTTTTCTAAAATTATCATAAATTATCAAGATGTGGAGGAACTGCAATTATAAACATTACTGTTATTTATTTAAGAGTGGAATTGTAGTTAGAGAAGAGAATTAAAGCTACAATAAATTACCTTTATATTATTTTCCAAGAATGACTTTGGTAACTCAGTTGAGATTGGTGACTAGAAGGATTTACAATAAGTATTTATAATAATACTAAACATGAGTGCCATTATTGAAGGGTCTGAGTCCAAGGATGTCGAAATGAAGAACCTTTCACAAAGCAATCATGATTTGAGAAGAACTATGTCATAATTATCACCCACCAAATCTCAGGCATAAAAAGTTGAGTAAGAGGGAGGATTGATATCCAAGACATTTTTTTGGTAGCTTTAGTCTTTTATCGGATACTAAGACAAAGCCGGAAACTAATAGTTCCAAGAAGTCAAAGAGAGGAGGAATTTAATAAGCAGTAAGAACTAAAGACATGTACGAGGAATGGGGATATTTAATTAAAATCAGAAGGTGAAAAAACAGAGGCTTAAAATGATATTTTACAAAATAATGAAGCTCTAAAAAGTGTCTCGGGTGTTGAGGTCTGATTATATCTATATTTGATCTATGACAGACACAATCAAAAATGGATTAATTAAATAAAAAAATATCAAATTTAATTGCATAGAAAGAGTGAAAATATTAAAATTAAATTGAAAAAATTATCTTCAATAAAATCATTAATATTGGTAAAACCTCAAAGTCTTTATTTATAAAAAATGTGAACTGATTGAATTAATAATATAAAATTTAATTATTATAAGAATTTGATGGCTTTAGTGATTTAAATGGCTATGGGGAAGTATCCTTCCCCCACCATAATAAATACTTTTCATTTTGTAGTCTGATAGAATTTTTGACGTTGAGTAATAGTAGCAATCAACATGGTCTACGCGGGCAATAGTTTTCGAGCTATAGTCTCATCAAAGTAACTTTTTATATATAAAATTCATTATAAATTTTACAAAAATTTTTATTTTTTCTACAAAATTTAATTCTCTAAAATCAATGATTTTAGCAATTATTCACTATATTAACTAATATATCAAATTTATTTTAATTTTTAATGAATTTAAAAATTTTACTTTAAAGTGAGAATAAATTTTACTATCTTAATATTCATTAAAATTAAAATAAATTTGATATATTAGTTAATAAAGTGAATAATTGCTAAAATCATTGATTTTAAAGAATTAAATTTTGAAGAAAAAATAAAAATTTTTGTAAAATTAATAATGAATTATATATATAAAAAGTTACTTTGATGAGACTATAGCTCGAAAACTATTGCTAGCGTAGACCATGTTTATTGCTACTATTACTCAACGTCAAAAATTCTATCAGACTACAAAATGAAAAGTATTTATTATGGTGGGGGGAAGGATACTTCCCCATAGCCATTTAAAATACTTCCTTGTAGCAATAGTTTACTGCACTTATTTTATCAAAATGACGAAGATGAGATTAATTAAACTATTTACTCATTGCTTTAAAAAAAATAAACTTCAAATTATAACAATCTCAAATCCAAATATATGAACCTGTTGCTATTCACATGTAAATCTATTAGTTATAAGTTACGGTGTCCCTGATATGCTGGTCAAGCCCACCTAAGACCTATTACTTGACAAGCTGTGTTTTGATGATCCTCTCCTGTCTACCAAATCCTTCTATCGGTCTTGATTGTCTGATATACAATATCAGAGAAGTAAACAAAAACAGTGAGGTCTTTGTAAGCAGCATCTGGAATCAGCCCCCACAAGATTTTATGCATAGAATGTGGCAGATCAACTGATTTAGATAAGAAATTGCTGGGTGCCATATTGGAAAATAAAAAGGAATAGAGAATAGATAAATTAAAATTAAATTGATAATTATAATAGAGAAACTTATTGATGGCAAAGCTTGACCTTGTGCACACACAAAACTTAAGTTAAAAAAATTTATATAAATTATATATATTACAGGGGTCCAATTCGATAAGACCAGTGGAGGCACTGAACAGGCTCTTCGCTAGGAAGCCTTAACAAAAACCGATAGAATTTATTAATGGAATGATGGTGACAGATAAGAAGGAGATTAATTAGACAATGAAACTAATTTTAGATTTCCCTTTTATATTCAAGTAATAAGTTTGATTAAGTAATTATTAATACTCTTATAATAATCAATTTTTCAAATATTATTTATCATAAAAGCACACATAATGAGGCGATCCGTTGTCAAACATAGCGAAACTATAATAATTTATTAATTGAAAATCTACGATCACCAAAATAATGACATATTCCTTTCTGAATAATGCAGAAAGGAAATATAAATCATCGATTGAAATACTAGACCTCATGCCTTGATTACTGTGATCGGTACTGAGAGACAAGTACTCAAGGGAATTCAGATCTAAGGTTAATTACATATGACTATTCAAACTGCTGTCTTGATTAAGATCCTCCAACCTCCAAGCAAAGTGGTGCTGAAGTCAGACAGGCTTCAAACAGCACTTTCTACACTCAAGATTAAGCTTCTTCTGTCAGAAATTCCTGCAACTTCTCATGGAAAGAGATGGATTTGGAAGAATACAACAGAACAATTCTGAAAGCTATGATGGTGTCTTGGGATTTCGTTATCATTCCAGTGAAAAATGCACTGAGCTCCAGTATAATTCCTCAAGGCTCTATCGCTATTTGATTAGCTGAATCTAATTATATAGTACAATTCGATTTAAGTGAATCCTAATATTTTTTGAATAAAGCGAATTAAAACTATAAATTAATCGATTGTATTAAAAAATGGAAAAATGTCTGATCAAAAGGTGCAGTGTCATTCATTTAAAATGTAAGTTATAATAAATATATTTAACATTTAATTTTTATAGGGGTTGCATTGCACCAGGCAAGAGCAAAAGTAGGACTAGACATAAGACTGACAGAGAAACTCAAAAAAATAGATAAAACTTACACTCATGCTGATGGTTCAAAATACGAAGGAGGATAACAAGAAGACAGCCAAAAAATTAAGATATAAATTATTCATTTCAACAATTCATATTTGATTTATTAGAAATTAATGCTGTAGTTCACTTTATTTTCTATAAAAAATATCATGAATGAGTGTGCTTGCTCAGGAATCAAGCAAAACTATCCACTAACTGTTGGTTTTAGTATTTGGCTGCAGCAATTATGTAATATCATTCAAGAGCTATGGAAGAGAGCTTACAAAAACAGTCTAACTGATTTTGGGAATTATAAAATCTTCCCATTCTTGGAATAATTTAAACACCTCCACACTGAGTAATAAATGATCCAAATTTACTTCAAAATAAAAGTTCTTGTCTGTTCAAGGATTTGTAGCTCATGACAAAAAATCATGCTCCTTCACTAAGAGAGGATAAGTTGCTGCCTTATAAGTAGGAGTACTGGAAGGCTTCAACGAGGAAAACCACTAAGAGGCAAAAATCTAGCTCGATTGGGCTTGTCTTGAGTCTGAGCGTTGCTGACTTGACCCTTATTCAGGAAAATCTTTTTAAGGGTAAAGTGTAGGACTTGACCAACAAGGCCAGATCTTATATCGCAACGATGTAAGGAAGGAGGTTTAAATACTTATTAAACAGAGGAAGCACTCCTCTTACTAGCGATTGATCAAGGACCTGCTCATGCTCATACAAAACACACCCCACATCGTTGCTAGGTACTTACAAAATTTCTAGATCGTCCTCGGCTAGGATGGCATGCCGAATCTAGGACAGGAGCCATAGAAGTTCAGGTCGAATGACGGCATGGGTAGCTTGAGTATTTATTTGAATAAAAAATAGTCAGAAAATATTACAGTACTGAAAGAGAGAGAGAGAGACCAGAGTAAATAACGAAGTGAATAATATAATATAGAGCTATAAGGAATTTGATTCTTTAAATTCTGTGAATTACCTTTATTCTGTAAATAAAGACATTTGGTTTTATGAAAACCCTAACAAGTCATTTCCTTACTTTTTCTCGTAATTAAGTAATTGCTTAACATCAAATAAATGCTTTATTTTTATCACATTGAAATGAATATCAATTGCATACTTATTTTAAGAAAATAAAAAAAATAATAATTATCTTTAATTTGTTCTAGTTTGTGAATTTGTTCATGCTTCCTGAATACTGCATGTGAGATTTTATATCATCAAAAATAGGATGCCATTTCTCTATATCTTCTTCAATGTTAAATTCTTCAAATCTTTGTTCCATCCCTGGTATAAGCTAGAAGTTATAGTCTTAAGAATCAAAACCCCAAAACCCCTTAATGAGGTTTATAAGTGCTTTGATTTGTAGGGAATTTGTTAGGGGTTGGGGTTATTAATAGGTTTTATGTGAAATTTATAGTAAATGTATTTAATTTAATCACTCAAAATGCACTTTTGGATCATGTGGGAGTGGTCTGAAGTTTATCTTACTTAACAACAACTCTATCTACTCTATTGATATGTCTGATCTTGAGTTTGGTTTTATTATTATTGACTCTGCCATTTGCTTCATTGATTGAGACACTCTTGTTTTTACAATAAATTGCTTTGTTCTTTGCCTTGCATCCTTCTCACACCTTGTAGAGTAGTAATCGTTGCGAGGCATATCGCACTCTATTATTATTGCTGCTAAAGCCCACACATCCCACTGTAAGTCTCCATCTCTCCAGTCTTCTCTTTCTGGATAATAACCTGGAGTTCCCATTACACTTCCAAGTCTTGATACTTCAACTCTTAAGGCTCTGTTGAAATCAATAATTGTTACTGTTACTGGTGAAAAGTTCAACATTATATTCTCAGGCTTGAGATCTCTGTGAACAAAGCCTAACTTATGAAGCTCTTTGATACCTTGTATAGCTGAGGTTGATATTAATGCAAGCTATCTATGATTTCTTTGATCAGTTATGAAATCTCTGAGTGTCATCTCAAAGATTGGTAGTCTGAAAGCCACATGATCTTTGGCTAGGAGAACAGCATCTAGCTTTATTAAGTATTTGCATTCTTTAAACTTGGCCTGAGTGAGTACTTAATTCTCATTAGTAAACTCCATTTAATATTTATCATCACTAAGGAGATAGTTGAAAGGATATACCTTGTAAGCATACTGATGATCCTTAAATAACTTTCTTGTCATCGGAGTCCTCCAGAATTAGGTAGCTTTAGAGAGAAGTATCTAAATCAATCTATGCTAGCACTGGAATTTTCTTGTATTATATCTTAATCATGATTTTAGTGACCTCTGATGCTAAGAGGTTGCGTGCAATCCTCACATACTCTGATTCGCTTGCTTGTTAAAGCTCAGCAGCTTAAAGAGGTTCCCTTGCTTTTCTTTTGTTGAGCAACTTCAGTTGAGTGTCTTAATCTTCAACTTCTATCTCTTTTTGTGGGCTTTTAAAAGATGCTTCTTTAAATCTCTTGTATGAGAGTACTGCTTATGGCACTCAAAGCGATCATACTTTCCATCAACTTTGTCATGCTTTAAGTATACAGTAGGCTTAGCTTCCTTATGGACCTTCATATGCCTATACCAGCTAGATTTATGATCAAAATCTCTCTCACACAGTACACAAAAGTATACTTCTATTTCTTCAGTTTGTATAGGAATTTCATTAATACCTTTCTCCTCCTCTCTGGCTCCCACACACTTGTTTGCCATTTATTTTCTATTATTAATTTCTATTTTAATAACAGAGACCTCAAGTGATAGCTCTGATAGTTCTTTATGAGAATTCATCTCGCAGCTATCACACTTTTTATTGCTGCCAAAGGTAAGTCTCATTTAGTTTGATGGAAGTGCTGTTGTTTTTCTTAAAATGTTAGCGCTCATATTTAAATTTGAATTTAAAATTATAAAACTGACCTCTATAACTGAGAGCTTATATGAGAGCTTTCCAAGCCTTCAAGTTTCAAGGGAAGTTCTTAGAGTATAAGAGAAGAATTATGAGTGTTAAGAGACGATCCAG
>ARYC01007233.1:0-32883 GCA_000711775.1 Oxytricha trifallax
ATATATTCAATTAAAAATTTATTTTAATTGAAATACTTTGGCCACAGAGGCACAGAAATTATGTATAAAGAATATATTATGAATATTTTATATATATATTTATTAATTTATTATATATAATTATTATAAATATAAAAATTATAAATAATTACATTTATCTACAATTAGTTAGGTATAGATTATTTTTAACTTATGTATAAATATATTATATGATAGATTATAATTATAAAATTATTATTAAATATAATCTCATTTATGAAATAATTATTAAATAAATAAAATATATAAACACATAAATAGTTAACAAATCAAAATATTAGGATCTTTATAAATTCAAATATATAAAATATTAAAATAACAATTCGTTAATCAAATATTAATAAAAAAAAGGGACATTAGATAGATGATATTTGTGAAGAATAGAATTATATTAGGCCTTATATATTGGTAAAGGAAATGCACAGAGGAGTAGCTAGAATGGTGGACTCTGGTAGATTACGGAAGGCGGGAGGTGGGTGTGTAACCACTTTGGGCGCCGTACATCTACTAGCGGGGATTTCGATGCGAAGGGAAGAATTAAATCTTTGCGATTTTTCTGGACCCACCTCTTGCAAAGTACGAACAACTTTTATGCAAGAGAAAACCCTGCACAAAAACCTAATTATATCAATGCTATTAATGCATTATAGTTGGAATTTATCTACGAAGTCAAGAGTTAAACCATTACTATATTAATTAGCCAATAAATTACAAATAAAATAATTAATGTAAAAACACACATAAATAAAATGAACAGTCGCAGTTATTAGCACTAAATATTTAATAATGCGGACCATAAAAATTAATTACGAACCGTCGCACTTATTTGTAAACTTTTTTATTATTGCGAACTATTAATAATAATATTGAGTAGTCGCACTTTTTAGTAAACTTATTGATTAATGTGAATGATAAATAATAATAATGAGCAGTCCCAAATTTTAATATAATTATTTTTCAACGCGAACCATAAATAATAATAATAATTAGTCGCACTTTATAATATAATTCTTTATTAATGCCAACAATAAATCATAATAATGAACAGTCGCAATTTTTAGGAAAATATATTATGAATGCGAACCATAAATAATAATAATAATAATTATTCGCACTTTTTAATATAATTCTTTAATAATGCGAACAATTAATAATAAGAATGAGCAGTCGCATCTTTTAATTTTAATATTTATTATTGCGAACCATAAATAATAATAATGATTAGTCGCACTTTTTAATATAATTCTTTATTAATGCGAACAATGAATATTAATAATATATAGTAGCATTATTAAATTCGAATCTTTATTAATGCGACTATTACATTCATATATATATTTAAATAAATTGTAAAAATAATTACCAATATTTTAAACATTTAATTTATTAAGTATTTAAGTAAACAAAATTAAATAATAAATAAATTAAAAAATAAAAATATAATTTATTTATTTATAAAATTAATAATTATTTCAAATATTTAAATATACAGTATTATAAATTTAAAACACAACATAAAAATCATAAGGTTTTTTAGTATCATAATTTTAAGTTTTTTTCAATATATTGCTACTTTATATTTTATAATCAAAGTTTTTCTACAAATATTAATACATAGTTCAATTATGGTTGAATTATTTAATTTATATTATTAATTATAAATGTTAAATATAAATTTATCTATTTATAAAGGTATTAACTTTTTCTAATATCATTTATTTTATTTAGAAATTTTTTCAATATTCAATATTTTTATTTATTTATATATAAAATATAATTTTTTAAATCTATGTTTTAAGTAATTAACACATGCAATAATTTATATTTTTTTATATTAATTTTTTTTGTTGTTTTTTTTTATTTTCTTTTTCATGTGTTTTATATTTTAATTCTCAAATTATTTTGAACGTTTCAATCTGTTATATCATTAAGTGCATCAATCAGATCCTGCATGTCAATGTTGTCCTCATTTTCATCTCTGATGATTTACTCCATTACACTCTATGATATTGAGTTTTATGATGAACCTAATGCTTATAATATTTGACTATCTGAGATTGAAACGTTACTATCTGATAATAGCTCTTGCAAAATACTCATGCTTATCTAATCATCATCATCCATTTGCTAGTCATTTTGTTGTTAGATTGCCTGCCTATTTTATAATCTTTATAGTTCTTGCTACATCATCACAACTTGAATCTATTTCTCTTCATCTGATTCATCATCCACTTCTAAGATCCCTTCCATTAATGATAATTCTTTTTTAGGTTTTCTCTTACTTTAGTTGATTTAAAATTCCTTTCTAGTCTTTTAAATTTCCTAGACTTATAAAAGCTGAATACATTTATCAAGTGCATGACTGATAATGTCTTAATTAAAACTTGTTTTCTTGAGGTATTCAAATGATTTTTGGATAAATTCTTCCTTTACTTGTAAAAGATTAGCTAAGTACTAAACTTCATCTGCACTCTCGATATCAACTATTCCTTTTATACAGAAGTAAATCATGAGATTACATGAAGTGAATAGAATAATCATTTCTTAAAGTTTGATATTAAATTAACTATCATTGTACATCTCAAATCTCTTTCTAATTCTAGATTAAAATTCTCTTAGTCCCTCAATTTTGATTCGTTGGAAGATAAAATAGAAGCTGTTGCGTTCTATATACTGAGTAAATGCAAAATGAAGTTTCATTGGGATTAATTGCTTTTGCTGAAGAATTCTAGTCATGAGATCTGAACTTTCTTTTTTGTATGATGCTAGTTAATTATTTGGATTTCTAATATTGATCATTTATTCTCTGAATTAGTAGATATTCTTATTAGCCTCTTTCTTAAAGTATAATTCTTATAAAAATTGTTAAATTCTGAAGAGAAGTTTGAAGTCAAAGTAGCAATCTTCAAATTAAAGTGTCTAAGTTTCAACTTGTAACTTAAACTATTGCTGCCAAGATTCAAATCTTTTCAATTGATCTTTTCCTACAAGTTGTTCCATTGAATTTATTATATTATATTAAAAATTACACACAATTTTATATAACTATTTTTTAAATATTTATTTATAGACTAATTTTAAGAATTACATTGTTATTAAATTTAAATAAATATATGAGATTATTAATTTATAAGTAACAATTTTTTTTATTTTTAATTTTAAGAAATTAACACAAGCATATATATAATTATAATTTATATTTTTTATTTTTTTGGGTTGTTTTTTTTATTTTCATTTTCTTGTGTTTTATATTGTTTCATTTATTATAGTTAGTTATTTGTCGTTCAATCATTGAGATTGTTTATAGACTAGCAAGTGATGATATTCTTTCTTTCGTTTGAGAAGACTAAGAACATCTTGAATGTTGTCTGTTTCCAAGTTCTAAATCTCATGATCTAAGCTGTCGAATTTCCACCATCGGTTGAGTTAATCATCGTTTGAGTGAACTCCATCTTTAAAGTAGCAAAGAAAGTGGTTACTATCTGGGCTGTATGGATTGGGTTTTATTGTTATCATTCCTATAAGTTCATATTCTTAGATTTGTACTTTGAATTATCCTTTTACCTTAAGAGCTTTGATTGCATCTTGTTCTCCATGCGTTAGTATCATGTATCTTGGAATGTTTGTGTACTATCTAGTGTTTGAAATGCATTGACTCTCTCCACATTGAATGCATCCTGATATTTTTGGTTTTAAGTCGTCAAGATACATCTTTTCAATCCAGTTATTGCATTAAACTATGTTATCATAAGGAATATGTTGGAAACTTGTACTTCTTAATTCACTTTGATTTCTATATGGACAGAATACACATTCTTGTTAGATTGTATATTCAAGTGAATATAGTTGATTTTCTTCAAAATACTATTTTATATGTTAAAGTTCACTGCATTCTCTTCTCATGTGTATTGGTTAATCCTATCTTAATAGTTATATTGCTCTTTATTGTCTTTGACATACTTATGCATTTTGGTATTCTTAGTTGACATTGATTGCTGATAATATATTGCATGCCTAATTTAGATTGTCATTAGTAAACATGTGTGATCTCTAAACATCTTGGTCTTTGTTAAACATTGTGAAAAAGTAAATTGTAGTTATGCTATCATGAAGACAAGAATTCAGATACCATCTTATCCATGGATATTATTTGCGTTATTATTAATAAGTTGAGGTATCTATTTGCATTGCATCCTATGAGTCTTATAATTATACTTATTAAGTACTTGTATCTATTTACATGCTAGTATCATTTTATTATTAATCTTTTTACTTCATGAGTTGACTAATTTCTATTTTAACAAAGTTATTAATATTACCTGCCTCTTATTATTATTATTAAATGAATTCTTAAATTTCTTATTAAATTTCAGAATTTTATTACTTATTGAATATTTCCTAATATTTAGTAATGTCTATTTGAGGAACTACATTTTATTATTTTGTCCTTTAGTTATAAACTTTTTCTATTTGTAATTAACTGAACTGTTTTATTTTATTTTGTAGTGTATTGATTGTCCTAGTTTGTACATCAGGAGAATTGTATTCAACAAAGACATTATTTTGAATTTCTTTGTTTGCTGTTTACATATCAATTATAAATTGATTCTATATTATTACTTCTGGCTTGAAATTTATCAAATGAATTTAATCTAAAGCTCTTACTCTTGATATTGCAGTGTAAAAGTGTCCTTCTTCAAATAAATTTGAACAATCTATAATTACACTATTTAAAGTTTGTCCCTGAATTTTATGAATTGTACTAGCATATGCTGGCACTATTGGAAACTATCTTCTATAAATTTTAAATCCGTCTATGTCCATGACTTCTTCTTTTCTTCTTAAGAATTATTTTTTATTTGAGTTGAGATTTAAAATTAACAAAAATAGCTTATTTTCAGGAATATCTGTTATTATAGCTAAAGTACCATTAGTCTATTGAAGGGAGACATCTACATTTTGAGTGATCATTATTTTCATGCTTTAGAATATTTTGATGTTTTGTTTTAAGCTATATTTCTTCAATTACATCTTTTACATTAATATATAATCTGTTTCTGGATCAATCTATCTTATTAAATCTCCTGATTTGATAGTGTCTGTTGATTATAAATCTATTAAGTTGTGTTAGCTAAACAAATTTCTAATCACAAATTCATTATATTAGTCTTTCTCTTTGTTATTTGAGCATATTATTTAGTTGTATCCACTCATTAAATCGCATGTAGGTATTTTAGGATGATTAATACATTCTCTAGCTTTGAGTTTATCAATACTATCTGTTGATAAATTATTGTGTCTAATCTAATCAAGTACTTATATAAATGAATTATCTTATTCTTGCCTAAATATTTTCTCAAGTTAAATCCATGAAAATTATTTGAATAACTCATTACTAATAAAGCTGTTAATATTTTGAGTCTTATATGTAGTAACAGGTGGCAACTAAGACAAATCTCCAACTAATATTATGTGCTTTTATCCAAATACTGTTCTATATTATTGTTCATTACTTGATCCTTTTCTCAATGTTTACTCAAGTTGATTTAAAAGTAGATCGGTTAGCATTGAAACTTCATCAATGATTACTACATCAATATTGTCGAGATATACCTAGAAAGGTGAGAAAGGTTCTACCCATACAGTCTTCATGTCCTTTCCAATTTGTATCATTGAATGAATTGTCTTTCCACCTATATTTGAAGCTGCTGTTCCAGTAGTTGCCGTTATTTCACAATTTAAATTTAGAACATGCTCAAATAAAGTTCTTAATTGCTATATTAAATAGCTTTTACCAGTACCTGCACTTCCACTTACAAACAGTAGAATTTATCTGTTATGAGTAATGTTTTCTACAATGTAATTGATTACTAATCTTTATTCTTCACTGAATTTTATTCTATAAGATTCATATAGCTCTATAACTAATTAAGGTACAAGAAGGTAATTATAATCTAGTTCTTCATCTACTATAGCATCTATCATGTTGTCTTCTTTAAGTTGTTAAAACTCAATTCTTTATTCTTAAGTAAGTCTGTCAATATTGATTTCATCTATGTCCTCAATGTCTTCATCAATAATTTCTATTAATGCCTTGATATGCTTGTTAATTATTCCTTGAAAGTGTTGTGAGTTATTTCCTTACTATAACCTAATTAAGATTTAGTGCATTAGTTTCTTATTAAGAGTCGAAGTTTTCCAGAATAACATTGTATTTTCATCAGTTGTGTTATCTACAAGACATTCTCTAATAAAACATTCTTCTAAATATGTCTTGCTTTTATTATTTTATGATATGAGGTTATGTCTTTTGTGTGGTACTTTATCTAATAACTTTTGATAAAAGTATTACTCTCCTTCCTATGGTGAATGGTACTTTGCCTATACTATTATTGGACTTTTTAATTTCCAATAATATATTTACTTTTATGCATTGAAGTAGTAGTTGTCTGGTAAACACCATTTTGGAAGTAGTTTCTTGTTCTTAGTAAAACCTATATGTCTCTTGAATCCATAATAAGTATAATTAAATATTGAATCTGGTCTTCTTAAATAATATTACATTGCATTATCTTAATAGATGTCGGTAGATCCTGCATCTAAATGTTTTAATTCTTCTTTTGATTTAAGAAGTCTGGTCTTCTTTTCTGGTATGTTTGTGTCATCATATTCTACTGAAGGGTGCATATTAACCATGTGAAATCCTAATAACTACCATACTGCATTGCATGATGAAACTTTCCTTGTTTTTAGGTATTGTACAACATCTTTCTTATCTAAATACTTTGTAGGATATTTTAACATAATGTCTAATTCAGGTTATTACTTAGATAGATACTTGACCATATATTAAGTTATGTCCTCTGTTGTTAATCTTAATACTGTTATGCTGGATTATCCTATTAATGTAAGGAGAAAGTTATAAGGTAAATGTTACTTTCACTATTAGCATTCCTTTTATAATGCCATCTATTGTTGATAATTTTGTCTTACTCAAGAGTATTAAATGGATATCCAAATTTACATTTAGGGTATAGTTCATTCTTATAACATCTATTAGCTCTACATTCATGATTTTAGTATTTCTTAATATCTTCTTGATATCTTAAAGTTGAAGGATGATTTGCTTGTATTAGGTAGCCATCATCCAATCTTTATTCACTTTCTTAATCTAACCAAATAAGTACATGAAAATGTGGTGCTCCTCTTTATTGAAATTCTACTCTTTCATAGTAACCTAAAACTTTTCCAAATAGTCCAATTGTTTTAGTTGTTCCATAGCAGGCTCTTAAAAGATGTCTAACTTTAATATGAAAATGACAACATGTAGCAACTGGATCAAAAAGCGAGAATTTGTGTGCTTTCAAACATTTTAAGTTGATATCATTTTCATTTAACGTAAATGTCAAGAATAGCTAAGGATGTGGTATACCATATTGGTCTTTAAATTCCTTAATTAAAGCTCTTAGTTGATAATATTTACCTTGCCAATATACTGGAGTATCAATGTGTTATCTTGATAGTTTCTTGCCAAACTTTTCAATATTTTCAATATTATCTTTGATTATGTATTCTTTTGTTAATACAGTGTCATATTTGGATGGATTAACTAGTTTGACTCCTCTATTAAAACTTGCAATTTGATCTTTTTTTATTTTATCGTACCAAAAGAATATGTAATCAGAATTAAGTCTATATTCTGTCCTACAAGAAAGCAACCTCATTTTTACATATTATTTAGCTGTTAATAACTTGGAGTATGTATTGTTGTATCCACCAGATCCTGTGGGAAAAAGTTATGGGAATAACATTTCTTCAACATATAGTGAATTGTAATAATGTTTATCTCTTACTTGCTAATCTAATGGTTATTATTATAAGTCGTGGGTTGATTATTTGAGTGGTTAAATCTTGTCTTTAACATTTTTGAAGAAATTTGTTATATATTCCTTATTTATGACCTAAAAACTGTCGAGTACTCTTAAATCATTCGTTTCTACTATTCTGCTCATAAAGTAGTCTGAGTATTCGATATCAACTGGAAAGATAAACATGTTATTATTATCTTCAACTAATATTCCTCTGTTGATCTAATTGTACTTATGTTCGAAGTTATATCCTTCTACTATGTCATTGATAACTTCTCCTTTATGAGGATATATTTAAATTTAGTCTTAAAAATGCATAAGTAGTTCTCTTAATTCTTTATTCATGCTAAGTATTCTAAGTAACTCATAGTTGCAAAAGTAAACTTTGAATAAGGGATTATTGCTCTTAAGATAATCAACAGCTGCAGCTACAACATTTTACTATGAAGTATTGAGATGAGTCCACCACATGTCTTATCTGCTTAATTCTCTCACGTACTATATCATATCACCATTGTAACTTCTGTAGTATTAATCCCCTATTAAATGATAGTAACTCTAGCCTCTTTAATTTTCTATATATGAGTGTATGCATCCTAACATTATACTATAATGCTGCTATCTTGTTTTTATTTTTTTTAGTTCTCTAGGAATTTGTATAGTTCGTTCATTATTAATATTGACAAGTTTATGTTTAGAACATGAATAGCATATTATTAGTTAGTTATCTTTTTAAGAATATTATATATGTTTAGAAAATTCTGAGTAATATTTTTAGGCTAATGTCTGTTCTTAGTTATCCATTTTTTATTTAAAAGTATCCTTATGTAATCCTTATAATTGTAAAAGTTTGCCACATTAACCACAAATATCCTAATGAGTCTATCTTTTTAAAGCATTTTACATTTGTCTTGAAATTTTTATAGTATTTTTTATACTAAAGACATAAAAGTCTTTGTTATTAATATCAAAATTAAGAACTTATTACTACTATTCTTTTTTTGATATTCTTGAATTGTTAATGAATAAATTAACTAATTATTCATATTTATTTTATTCTTTATTCAATTAATTTTATCGCTAAATGAAATCTTATTTAGTTTTTTGATAGCTTGTATAATATGTATTACGTATTCTCATTAATTTAAACATAAATTTTAGTTCTATTTATCCTATTGCTTACTGATTGATTCTATATTTATGGTAAGTATCAATTTTACTTGCAATTTGTTCAAATTAAAGTCGATTTATAAATTTTACTAATGTTTCTTCATTAATTTTTGTTTTATTTTTTGTTCTCTGAATCCATTCGTTTAATTTTTTCCATTTATAAATTTTTTCCTAAATATGCACGGTTTTCATTTAACATTGATACTATTCTATTTAATTTATGCTATCTTCATCTAAGAATTTATAATTATTGTTAACATTTCTTATTGCCCTTAAATCTTATTATGCATAAATTCTTTTAGATGACCTAAAAATTGGTTAGATATGATCAAATATCTCATTATATTAGTGCGTCTAAATTATACTTTCTAAGAACTAATAAGTATCTTCATCAAATTCTTAGCACAATTAAGTTTATGAATCTTGAGAACTTGAAATTGCTTGTAATGAGTCAATAGAAGAGTTCTATGAATTATTTATTATTATTTCGTTTTAACTTATATGATCTTATTATTGTTAATTAAAGGGTTCTGTATTTTACAAATTTTGATCACTATGTAAAGAATAGGGTTAGGAAGGGGTTAACCCAAGTTTTTGTAAAGACATTGCCGAGTACCAAATACAATAGAGTGACTATTATAACTTTAATTAATTATTTATAATTTATTATATTTTATATGTAAATATATCAAATCATAACAATGACATATTTTGAATATTTAAAATACTTAATAGTCGCAAAATTTTCAAAAATTAAATATGTTGCGACTGTTTAAATGACACTCATCAGTCGCAAAATCTTCTAAGTAAAAATATTATTGCGACTGTTAACATCAATTAAACAATAATAAATAAAAATAAATAATTTTATATAATTTAAAAAATATAAATAATTATAAATATATAAAAAAAAAAAGATTTTATTTAAATTATTAAAGAAATTAAATTAATTATTTATAAGTTTATATTAATTAATCAAACAATTCATTTTTTTATATCCCTTTCCAACTTCACCGGGTAGGATCGGTGAAGAAGGAAAGGGCCATGCTTTTGACGGCATGGATTTAGTAATAGAGGGACGTGCGTATTGGCTCGCAAACCCGCAGCAAACTGCCGCTTGACCAGTTATACTCTGATCCTCAAGTGAGAGTTTCTTAGTCCTCACTCCCAAACGACCGCCCCAACATTGGGCACTTGTACACCTTAAAGTCTGTAGTACCATTGACTCCAGGTTTGTATTAGTGTAAACCTGGAAACCACTTCCTACCTGCAGCACCACGCCGCTTCACGAGAGTTTCTAAGTCCTCACTCCCAAACGACCGCCCCATCCATTGGGACTTGTGCACATTATAGTCTGTAGTACCATTGACTCCAGGTTTGTATTAGTGTAAACCTGGAAACCACTTCCTACCTGCAGCACCACGCCGCTTCACGAGAGTTTCTAAGTCCTCACTCCCAAACGACCGCCCCATCCATTGGGACTTGTGCACATTATAGTCGAGCACCATTGACTCCATGTTTGTGACTGTAAACATGGAAACCGCCCATAATCCTAGGGAGGCGATGCTGTATTCCTAGCTTCCCTCCCTCTACTAAAATTTTTGAACTCGTAGACAGTCCTTTGCCTTGTCTAGAGCCCTGGAAGTTCTGTGTTTAGCCTTAGGAAGAGCAGTTACACATTGCTCAGCCCAGTAAAATTATTTATAAAATATTATTATAATTTATATTTTAAATTTTTCCTTAAATAGTCAAAAATTTCCAATAAAATTTTGAATATTTAAAATTCTTAATAGTCGCAAAATTTTTCAAAAATTAAGTATGTTGCGACTGTTTAATGACATTCTTCAGTCGCAAAATTTTCAAAATAAAACTTATATTGCGACTGTTTAATGACACTATTCAGTCGCAAAATTTTCTATATAAAAATATAATTGCGACTGTTAAAATAAATTAAAAAGATTATATATAAAGTAAATAATTAAATTTAAATAAAAATATTTTATTTTTAAATTAATATTAAAGTAATTATATACAATTTTTATATATCATTCAGGTGGTGCATCCTACACTCCTAAATAATATTCAGGAATAGGGAATTCTTTTTTCTTTTTAATTGTAAGAGATTCTGTAGGACCATTTAGTTTTTGAACTCTATAAGATGTAACATGTTCTCTGCATAGTGGACATTTTGTACATTTAGTCAAATGCCAATGAGTGAAGCACTCCTCACATTGCTGATGTCCACAGTCTGACTTGACAATTGTCATCTTCTCCATGTCTAGGTTACATATGCAGCATTCTTAATTCTTTCTACAAATATGCTATTGTAGCTTCTTTGGATCCTTGCATTTGTACTTGCAGTCTTCACATACTTGCCAATTGAGTTCCTTGTAATGTTTCTCAATTGGCTTTTTATCTTTACCAAGGAGGATATACTTGGGTTGCTCACCGTTAATGCATTTATGATCTCTCCTATCCATTCTTGCTGTAAATTTGCAGACAGTGCATTAAGCATATGTTCTTTTGTTAGGCATCTAAAATTAATTAAAATAAATATTAAATTTAATAAAGACCAGTAATTCCATGAGTCTTTATAAAAAATAAAAAATCTTACATTTTTATTTTATTTTAAAAAATTATAATAATTATACATATATTTTCTTTATATACTAAAAAATTTATATTATAATTTAAATATTTAAATTTGTATACAGTCGCACCTTATGATAATATATATAATATATCGCGACTATTTAATTAATTCTATTGAGTCGCACTTTATTAACATTTGTTTTTTATTTGCGAATATTAGTAATAAATAATTATTTAGTTATTTATAATTATATTAAATGAAAACTAATTAATAAAAAATAATTTTTATTTAAATTATTAAATTAATTAAATTAAATAAGATATTCATTATTATTGTTGTTGTTACTGCTGAGCTTGTCTTCTAGGCTTGTTGATTCTATGAGTCTTCTTGAAAATGTCTAATGATTTGTCTGCAACCAATCTCAAGTAGCAAGAATGTTCTTTTCTGTATCTCATATGAATGTTCTCTTTGTAGCACATACTGCAGCTATAGTAATTGACATACTTTCCCATTTTAATAAAAATAAATATTATAATTTATAATTTTTTATATTTTATTTATACCCTAAAATAATCAATAAAATTTAAATATTTAAATTAGTTGTATTCTATTTAATATTTATTTATTCTTTACTAGTCGCTATATGTAAGATTTATTATTATTATCGCGACTGCTAATACTTAGTCGCATATAAAACATAAAAATAGTTAAAGTGCGAATGAGAGCAAATAAATTTAATGAGTCGCATATAAAACATAAAAATAGTTTAAGTGCGAATGAGAGCAAATAAACTGTAAAGCTAAGAAAACCAACTAGCTGTCTATGAAATATATAAATATAGTGAAAATAAAAATTATTTTCTTTCAAATCCTTTGACAACATAGGCAAAGAAATTATTTTATTTTTTTTATTATAGATTGTTTGAAAATACGTTGTTTTAGTTTATATATAAAACAATTATATTTAATTATAGCTTATTTTTTGATATCTTTATTAAATACACTACACTTATGTAATATTCTAACATAAAATTTATATTTTTATTAGGATGTATATTAATTATTAAAATAAAAGTAAGTATATTATTATATAGAGAATAAAAATGAAATTAAAAATATATATATATATATATATATATAACGTGTTGGGTAGTCAATATTATATTTATTATACATATATTATGTGATAGAAATTAAATATCAAATAAATTATAAATATAGTTAAAGAATTGAAATTATAATTATATAAAATGTATATATAGATTCGTAAATAATTAAATAATAAACATATGAGTATCTAATGAAATTCTAATATATTAAATAATAAAATAAAAAATAATTAATTAAATATTAATAAATAAAATGGAAATTACATAGTTGAAATTTGTGAAGAGAATAATTTAGTAGGCCTTATATATCGGTAAAGGAAATGTACAGAGGAGTAGCTAGAATGGTGGACTCTGGTAGATTACGGAAGGCGGGAGGTGGGTGTGTAACCACTTTGGGCGCCGTACATCTACTAGGGGGGATTTCAACGCGAAGGGGAAGAATTAAATCTTTGCGATTTTTCTGGACCCACCTCTTGCAAAGTACGAACAACTTTTATGCAAGAGAAAACCCTGCACAAAAACCTAATTATATCCGTGCTATAAATGCATGTTAAGTTAATTTTGTCAACGATGTCAAGAGTTAATCCTTTCCTAGTTTGCTTTGCCAAAAAATTACAAATAAAATATTTTATGTAAAAACAGGTATATATATACTGAAGAGTCGCACTTAATAGTAAACTTATTGATTAATGCGAACCAATAATGATAATAATGAGTAGTCGTATATAAAACATAAAAATAGTTTATGTGCGAATGAGAGCAAATTAATTTAATGAGTCGCATATAAAACATAAAAATAGTTTAAGTAAAAATGATATCAAATTAATTTAATGAGTCGCATATAAGTCATAAATAATAGTTAAGTGCGAATAAGAACGAGTGAAATATTACATATAAAATGATTGATTTTAAAAGTAATCTCATTGTAGTAGTCAATGAAGTCAAAATATTAATTCAATGACCCACTTTTGGATTGTTTTCGGAGATTTCAACTCTCGGAAGCAAATTATTTTTCAACTATTAAGACTTTTCAAATTTTTTGATTAATAGTCACGAATCTCATACTAATAGTAAGTGAATCAAAATGTTTTTACTATGACACACTTTTGAAGATGTTTTTAGATGTTGCATGTCGAGTGAAGCAACTTTATTTTTAATATTTTTGATTTTTCGAAATTTATAAATTCTGTATCATGAAGTCAAATGTGAGTGAGGTAAAAAAATAATTTTATTGTTGACCACGCGATATCGATTCTCCATAGTCGATTGTGGGATAAATATAACATTTTCATATACATTTGAATGAAAAAAAGCATGACAAAAAAATTGCCGCCTTTTTGGCTTACACCGTCCCCCAAAACACCAATTGAATGTATATCAAAACCCCGAAAACCCACCTGTAAGCCAAAGAAAACCCACCTGTAAGCCAAAGAAAACCCACCTGTAAGCCAAAGAAAACCCACCTGTAAGCCAAAGAAAACCCACCTGTAAGCCAAAGAAAACCCACCTGTAAGCCAAAGAAAACCCACCTGTAAGCCAAAGAAAACCCACCTGTCAGAACCAAAGAAAACCCACCTGTAAGCCAAAGAAAACCCACCCGCGGGCCGCCGCTGGCCGCACCGGGCAGCCAAAGAAAACCCACCTGTAAGCCACACAAAGAAAACCCACCTGTAAGCCAAAGAAAACCCACCTGTAAGCCAAAGAAAACCCACCTGTAAGCCAAAGAAAACCCACCTGTAAGCCAACGAAAACCCACCTGTAAGCCAACGAAAACCCACCTGTAAGCCAAAGAAAACCCACCTGTAAGCCAAAGAAAACCCACCTGTTAGCCAAAGAAAACCCACCTGTAAGCCAAAGAAAACCCACCTGTAAGCCAAAGAAAACCCACCTGTAAGCCAAAGAAAACCCACCTGTAAGCCAAAGAAAACCCACCTGTAAGCCAAAGAAAACCCACCTGTAAGCCAAAGAAAACCCACCTGTAAGCCAAGGAAAACCCACCTGTAAGCCAACGAAAACCCACCTGTAAGCCAAAGAAAACCCACCTGTAAGCCAATGAAAACCCACCTGTAAGCCAAAGAAAACCCACCTGTAAGCCAATGAAAACTCACCTGTAAGCCAAAGAAAACATATAAAATTAATATTATCTGATCATGTAAACAACTTTCAAATTTATAATATGGCTATCAGAAATTCTAAAGTAAAACGCATTACCTCATATTATTATTTTCATTATATTTTTTGAAATATTACAAAGTGTCCTTTTTCTCCTTTTGTTCCCCTATTTTACATTAGTTGGTCTAAATCGTTAACATTCTAATTCATTATTGTTCCATCCAAACTATCATGTATCCACCATCCTTATAATTATATGTTCTCAGTTAACTTCCTATTTTTGATGTAGCATGTGAAATGATCCTTTCCTATTATTAAGCTATGATTCCAATTAACTCATATTTCAAATTCACCATGTCAAATTCTTCTTCGAGTACTGTATTCATATTTTCAAGACTTATTAATATGAATAAATATCTATACAGTTATTCTATAACTTTAACTTATTTAATTTCTGATGTATTTTTAATTCCCCCACAGTTATCACATCCACTTTGCATGGATTATCAGATATCCCAATAAGCTTGATTTAGTCCTTTTACTTAGCCATCTAAATCTATTAGTTCTCTCATTATTTCCTAAGTAGACCAACTATTCACAAGGACTCCACATTACATGCATTTTGACTCATTATAATACCTTATATAGTAAAGTTCATTGTTATTAAGATACTGATAGAGCTAGACTACATCATTCAATTAGTCTCCAAATCATTGTCTTAATATTTATACACAGTTATTTTGGCTTTCACATTAGAATGCATTTGGATAGATTGTGCCAATGCTAATTGCTCTTAAGTTGTTAAATGCTTCAATTAGCTATTAATTATCATCTGTTACTGCATTTCTTGATTTGTCGTCTTTATTATTTATACCCAAGGAGAATATTGTTAAGAAACAATCTTACAAGTATGAGTTTCTGAACCATCTTATCCAAAGATATTGATTTTTCTCTTTAACAGGCTTTTTTCTTTGGTCTTTATTTAATTATTCCTAAGCTCTTAATCTTCTAACTTAAGTCTATTCTTGAAAGATCTTCCATTAATTAATCAACAGCTTTCCTTTCTTAATTATTTTGTTTTGATTACTAGATTATTTAGATATCTTTCTATGGATATCTCTTAATTGCACTTTCAATAATAATTAGTGCGTTCTTTCTATTTTCATTTTTCAAGTATAATCCTTGTTTAACTTCTAAGTGATAGATTTTGCTAGCATTTACTTTCACTATATATTCACTTGTTATCATGCATGATGTTTCAAAGTTTATCAAATGTAAGTCATTTAGATTTCTCACTCTACTAATAGCTGTGTAGAAGTGACCTGATGCAAATAGATTTTTGCGATCAATTATCAAATTGTCAAGTGTTAATCCTTGTACTTTTTGAATAGTGCATCAATAAGCTAAGCTACTGTTACAGGGAATTATTTCTTATATACCTTCTATCCATATATGCTATGTCCCTTCAATTTTCCTTCCCAAGTATTAAACTTAGTTATTTTGTAAGTTTCTTATTTTAAGGTAAGAGAAGTTTTCTCAAATATCTAGAATAGTTGCCAAGCTACAATTATTTTATTATAAGGTAATGTCAACATTCTTTAGAATCATTATTTTCATCCCTATGTAAATACTTATTTCTTGTCTCATTGTTTTTGCTTCAAAGTTTAGTTGCTTTAAAATTTTCTCATCCTATTCATCAATTGTAAGTTCTCTTATAAAATCTCCATGTTAAATTGTGTCTATTCCCACTAACTCATATTTTTAATTATTTATGAAATTTTTTTATTTAATAATTCTTTTGTTGTATTTCTCTCTTTCATAATTAGTTCCAGATATGATCATGTTTTATAAATTTTCTAAGTTGCATTGTTTAGTTATTTTATGACCAGTATTGCAAATTCTTGATTCAATAGCTTTTTTAGTTTTATCATCTATATTTCCATTTCTGACATTATGTAGAACTCTATTTTATGTTTTCTTAAAGTTAATTGTTAGAACAAGCTATTCAAAACGCTTGACCAAGTCGTGATGAATAAAGCTTGTAGCAATAACATCCTCCTAGTCACGACTCACTGGTGGAAGTTAAAGTAAATCACCAACGAGAATAATGTACCCTCCTCTAAATGGCTTAAATCTCCTTCCAGGAATTGTTTCTCCCTAAGCTAAAGTCTATTTAAATTTGGAATGTTTTTTCAAGAATCATAGACATTTCATCTATGATAAGCACATCAATATTTTGAAGAAAGACTAAGAATGGTGAAAATGGTTTAACCACGCAGTTTTAACATTTTAATTTATTCTTAGTAATGAGTGGATAGGGGTTGTACCTCTCTCACGCCCCCACAATTGTCAATGTAAAAAATAAAATTAATAATTTTCTCAACTAACCAAATTTAGGTTAAAAATCAAGATTTTAATAACCAAAAATGTTAATCGAAACAAATTGAGGTTGAAAAAATCATCAATTTATCATAAGCACTAATATTGATATTTGTTTTTATTCATATTATTGTGTGAATATTTTCCCAATAATTTTTATATTTTAACCTTTAATAATTTATCCAGAAAGTTGGTGGCAATATATAGTTCACTTTCAGAGTAACAAAAGAAATCAATTTCATTCAAAAATATATTGATCTTACATATTATTATCTTATAATTCTATTATTTTGTTACTCTGAAAGTGAACTATATATTGCCACCAACTTTCTGGATAAATTATTAAAGGTTATAATATAAAAATTATTGGGAAAATATTCACACAATAATATGAATAAAAACAAATATCAATATTAGTGCTTATGATAAATTGATGATTTTTTCAACCTCAATTTGTTTCGAATAACATTTTTGGTTATTAAAATCTTGATTTTTAACCTAAATTTGATTAGTTGAGAAAATTATTAATTTTATTTTTACATTGACAATTGTGGGGGCGTGAGAGAAGTACCACCCATGGATAGTAGTTCCATTAATTTAACTAGCTACTGTTCCTGTTGTTGCTGTTACCTCAACATTGAGATTCATTGCATGTCTAAATAGCACTCTTATTTGTTAGATTATGAAACTTTTACCAGTTCCTGCTCCTCCACTAATGAACAAGAGGCATTATTTATCATCTTTGATTGAATCTGTTAAGTATTATCTGACTAGCCTTTGATCATCACTTAACTTATCCATTAGGAATCATATAATTGAATGAGTAAACTAGGTATTACTAATGGGTTATAATCTAGATCATTATCTATAATGTAATTTTTATTAGCTTCTTGTTTTATATCTTAAGTTTATGTTATTTGTTCTTGTGTGAGTCTATCCATTTTTATGTCAAAGTCTTCATATTCAAGATCTTCTTCTATTATTGTAGGAATACATTTGATTTGGGAAAAATATTTATAATTAATAAATTAATAATTTAAAATCTTGGCATTTAACTTTTTGGAAACCTAGCCAATATGGTACTTGTTCGGTAGAGAATTCAAAATTAGCTGGACTTTATTATTGGCAGTACCCCTCTATCGCATCCCTGGAGCGAGTAAACGCAACTTTAATTTTGGTTGATTTGTTTAGTTGATTTAAATGCCAAAATTAAAGTTGCGTTTACTCGCTCCAGGGATGCGATAGAGGGGTACTGCCAATAATAAAGTCCAGCTAATTTTGAATTCTCTACCGAACAAGTACCATATTGGCTAGGTTTCCAAAAAGTTAACTGCCAAGATTTTAAATTATTAATTTATTAATTATAAATATTTTTCCCAAATCAAATGTATTCCTACAATATTTCAGTGAGTGCATTTATATGCAAGTTTAGTTGGGAGTTCGAAGTAGAAGTAATGTTAGGCACTTTAAGTAGTTTTAGCAAGACCTAGTGCATTTATTTTTTGTTTAAGCTGCTATGTTTCCAAAATTACTTTGTTTCTTCTTTATCTCCATAGTCAACTAATATTTCATGTATGAAACACTCCTCTAACCATGTCTAGCTTTTATTAATTTAAAATAGCTAATTATGTCTTCTGTGAGGAACTCTTTCTAAGAATATGCTATAGTAGTACACATCTCCATTTTAGGGATACCATTTCCTTGGTTGAATGACAATTGGTGTTCCTCTTTTCCAGTAATACATTTTAGTCGAGGGATTAATTATATGTTTGTTCTCTAAAACAATACCATTAGGAATGTTACTTAGCTTCATTCCATATTTATAGTTTCTAGGGAAGTCGAAGAATGTAACTTATTCAAATTATGAAGGTCTTTAGTAATATCTATCCAAACTATTTTATAAGAAAACTTTGTCATCATCCTTTTCAAGTTTTATTAAATATTTTTTCTTTCTCAATACTTTTCCTTTATTCTTTGGCAAGTTGATATCTATGAATTAAACATTTGGCTTTGAATTAACCATTTAGAGCCCGAGAAGTTACCACACTGCATTACATGAAGATACTTATCTGCATTTTAAGTATTCAGTAAAGATTAAGTTACTCAAAAAGTCCTAGCCTACCAGAACTGTAATAGCTTCCATGTTTGATTAGATGGTATTTAGTTTCCTGCTTTATTTTCATTTTTAACTTTTAAACATTATAAACATTTATATATCAATAAAAGGTCACCAGACAATCTTTTAAAACTTTGTCCACCGGACAATCATTTGTTAACATTGTCTGTCGACTCAAAAATTTAAGGATATTTTCCAAATATAATATAGAGAATCAGACTTGGATATAGAACTGTATTCTATGTATCCCAATTAAATACAAAGGCTCCATTAAAATCATTGAGGATATTTAAAAAAGCACCCTATATATTCTAAATGGAATATAATAAGATCTGTTTGGAATGAAAGAATTAAAAAGAGATATCGATAATACATGAGAATTAAGTGTTGATAGCGCCATTTAAATCAATTTTACTATTTTTAAAAAATCTCAATGTTAAAGATGCTTAAAACCAACTAATAGCATTGTATGAGTTCGATTTAGGATTCAGTATTTATATATTTAATTTCTTAAAATAATGCATTAATTAAATATTAAATTTAAATCAAAGATATATCATTATATCATTAAATCTTTTCCTTTTAATTAACTTGATCTTTAATGATAATATGAGCTCATTAGTGTTCTTTGCGAGTGATGGATATTTTAATGCTATGTCGAGTACAGGATTAGGTTTTTCAATATACTTCACCATGTATTATGAGATATATTATTAAGTCATTCTTATGAAACATACGTTCTCATTAAAAATTCTTAGTAGATCTTGATTATAAGCACATATATTTTATTCTATTTTCTATTATCGTTTATAGAACCATCTGTTATTAATTATTTGGTTTTATTCCATTAAAGGTTATGGATATCCATATCTGCATATTTCATTAGTTTTATTTTTAAAGCATCTTGAAGGAACACATTTGTGCATTTAGTAGTTTAACACCATGTTTCTTAAGTATTTCATACAAGTCAAGTAAGTTGTACTTTCCTTTAATTATTATTGCATATTCTAACTTTAATATTTATTTTTTTGTTAATATTTGAATTTTATTTATTTTCTTCGCCTGACAATCTTTTAAATAATTGTCAGGCCCCCATTTTTTTTTAATGGTTTTAAGTATAATCAGTACCAATGATTTTAAATTTATTCTTTGATTTTTAATATAATTGCTTTTCTTATTATTGTATTTTTTACTATTAGTTTCCTTTTCAGTATTGTTAATTCCTTTTGGTTTTAGATATAGTCAAAATGGCTTTTATAGGGTGCCTATTTGAATATCTCATATGATATTGATGGACCCTTTATATTTATTAGGGATAATTAGAACAATGTTCTAAATTCTTTTCGATATCTCTTAATTACTTTTGGAAGATAATATCTAAAATTACCTCGCCTGACAATTATTATAAAGGTTGTCAGGCCAGATCAATATTTTACAGACTTATAGACTTCTTAACTACAGCATCTTGACATATTTCTTAGAATTCACAATTCCTGATTGAAAATATTTTAAGTTTCAACAAAGTTCAACTAGCTTCAACAAAAGGCATTGGTAAGTATAAGAATCTGAACAAGAAAGACTTTATTTAACTTGACTTTTATGAATTCTTCTTGAGGTAAAGTTGCCTAGACATGTTTCCCCTACTCTAATTCTCTTATTCCTTCTTCATCTAGCCACATAAGTAAGTGGACATGAGGTGCACCTCTTACTTAGAATTAAATTCTTTCAAAATATCCAATAGCTCTTCCAAAAATACCTTTTTTAGTATTTTTACCATATATTAATTTTATAGTCTCTCTCATTTTAACATAGAAATGACAAGTACTTGCAACAGGATCCATTAGTGAGTTTCTGTGCTACATTAGTTATATTAAAAATGGATCTTTTTCATTAAGTGTTAATGTTATGAATAGATCTGGATGAGGTTTGCTATGCACCTTGTCAAAGTATTCTATTAGGCTTGTCAGTTCATACCACTTTTTTTGCCAATACTAAGAAGTATCAACATCTTTTCTGCAAAGCTTCTTCCCAAAGTATTCTAATCTCTCTTTTTTTTATACTTCTTACATTACGAATCCTTGAGTTAGTTTTTCATCATGCTCTTATGGTTTTACAAAAATAACACCTCTGTTAAAGCTTATGATCTATTCTTTTTTGACTATATCAAACCACCAGAATCATGAAATATTTTTTGTAAATTGAAGAAGTCTTATGAATAATAATGATATTTATATATACAGGAATTGATAAAAAGCATCATTGCTTCATTTCGACCAGTTCGTTTCCAAAGAAGGTCCAACCTTCTCTCACATTGTGCGGTTTAGCAAATACTTCAAGATTTCTCATATCTGGACACATTTTCTGCACGAAATCGTAGACTTCTTCTGGCTTTTAGGAATGCTGCCGAACAGGAGCTACAATGACATTCTCTGCTCTGTGGTAGGAAACTATATCATCTACATTGCCTTTCTTAGCTATGATGAACTTTTCGAAGCAGTGCGCAGTGTAAAATCCCCAACCGCAGTGTATTTTTCCTGTTTTAGTAAGCTTGAGCCACATTCCTTCGTCCACTTCCTCATATCCGTGCTTCTTAATAAATTTCTAAGCGAGTTCTCTCTTTTAGTTGACGACCCATATAATTAGAATACCTCTCTCTTGCACAAGGTTGATGGGCATGTCCAAGAACTGTTAATCAGAAATTGTTTCATAAGGAAGAGCTTGTTTAATTCTCCAGGCAGGGTCCATCATTACTACATCGTACAGTCTTCCATATCTGTTCAGACAGTCTTAAGCAATCATCTCCCACATGCTGAGGTCTGTGACATTCCCTTTAAACTGAACTGGATTAGTGAAGATCCGTTTTGTAATGGCTTTAATCTTTTTCTTTATCGCAATAAGCTGGTAGTTTTTGTAAATTCTTATTTTTACAATTTAGTCGCCTTTGTAAATTCCATTCTTTTTTTCCAGTCTAAGATTATCTTTAACAACGTTGATGTCTTCTGGTTTTAGTTTACAAGTAGTAATATGGCGAGTACAATTAATAGCTCCTCTCATGTTCTTTCGAGCAGTAAACACAAGTCTTTTACATTTTCTTCTCCCAGTCTCTGGTAAGTTTATGTTCTTCCTAGTGCTTTTTGTGCATGTGTGTCCTCAAGGATTCAGGTGTCTCATAGGATTTATTGCAGTAGTTGCAATCCAATCGTTCAGCATCATTTATTACTGGTAATTTATTTCTCTTGCCAAGCATCCCTCAAACTATACTTAAATTATTCAATTATCTTATATGAATTCATAATCAAGGTCTTATAGCTAAGTTTTCTACATTAAGTTTAATATTTAAAAATGAGCAATTTGTTACCTCTTTTTTTAAAAAATGAGCAATTTGTTCCCTTTTTTGAAAGGAAAAGAGTATTGTATAAATTTTAAGTTTACAATTTTTTTCTACAAAATTGTTTAAGCCTCATAGTAATCCATTGAGTAGGCCTTTCATGTTATTGTTTTACTTTAGTAATTAAAAATTAATATATTATTATATTATTATTAAAATATTTTATTAGATATAGTTTAAACTTCATCTCACTACATCAAATATCTAGTGATGGCCAAGAATATAATACATAGAAGCTATAAAAATTATGGAACTTCGAATTTTGACATAAAATCATTTCGTATATTATTGCGACATTAGCTATTACATTTAATGTAAATGGAAGTTATATAAGACTATTTTTTAAAAAATCTTGAGTTTTAAAGAAAAGTCTAAAATGGGTGTCCATTATTTATATAATTTTATATAATTTTAATTATTTAAAAATAGCTTGTAGTATTTTAAAATACACCCCAAACATTTTAAGTAGCATTATGGCATCTTAAAAATATAAAATTTAGTTATAGCGTTTAAATGATTAATATAACTAACTTAATATTAAATTTAATTTAATTGTTTATCTTAAAGTTTCTGGCTATAAATATATTATAATCATGAATTATTAAAAATAATTATAAGTAAGACTATTGGCTATAGGGAAAATAAATTATTACATTACCTAAAATTTTAGTAATATAATTAGGCTAAAGCTTATCATAATTTTTAAGACTAAATTGAATAATTTAATGCCATAAACACAATTGTTTTTACAAATTTGATTTATTAATTCTGATCAATATAAATTTTACTAGACTTTATTGAACTTTAGCTTAATATACAAAGACTTTGAGCAGTAATAAATTTTATAATCAGAAATATTTATCAAATTTTATCTATATAATCAATTATTTAGGCCTACTAGGGATGGAGAGTAACCAAGTGAGAGCATATGACACCAGAGTGCTCCAACAAAAGTTTAGGTCCAAAAAGGACTGGATCACCTTCCTGAGATATAATAGTAATTTAATTAATATGTATAATTCTTATAGAGGGGTATTACCTCCCGCCTGATAACTAAATATCAATGAGATTTATTAAAGACTTTCTCGCTGGAGAAAAAGAACTACTCAAGAGTGCTGATGTATAGGTATTAAATGTGCCATACTATGAGGAGCTCTCTGTGAAAAATATTTTTAATTAGATTAAGGAAGACACACAAATCATGAGATTCATGAACTATTATGACGACTAGAAAATCCTTCCTGACAGAAAGTACATGTACTGCGTCCTCGGCACCCTATGGCCAAACTACATAAGTGAGCTTATTAAGCATGCTAATAGGATTAGGTGCATTAAGGAAGCTGAAGAGGACAAGCAAGATCAAATTTATATAAGAGAAGACATATTTAAGAAGCTCGAGAGAGAGCCATTCTTCTCAAGTAAGTAACATTTATAATAATCATATTTATTTTAGAGACTAAGGGCAAAGCACTGTCACTATTAAAATTCAAATCTAAGCCTCGAGCTCAAAAAAAGTCTAAGATAGTATCATGAAATATCGACAGAACCTTTGAGAAATGTAAAAAAACTGCGGAAGGACATGGACCAAAGAATATTATGAGGGAGGAAGAAGAGGATGTAAATGATTTTCAGCCTAAGTACCGTATGGGAGACGAGGAAATGCAATGAATAATTATTTATAAATAATTAAATATTATCATGGCTATATATTATTGCACATAACATAATCTTTCATAATTCTTAAGTGCCTACCTATTATCCTCTAAATGATTTTCTTATCGACACTCTCTATCGCATTCTTTATCAATTCAACATGCTACGCCTAGTTATAACAAAAGTCTTTCTTCACCAGCTATTTCTTATAGTGATGCTTCACTTTCGAGAAACTATGCAGTGATACTCTGAGCTATACGGAGCATTGAAGATACACTCCCAACCATAGGCCTTAATCTGATTCTACACAGACCGAGTATGATGGACACGCAAATTGTCCCAGAATATAATTACCCCCGGACTGGAGTTCCTCACTTTGAGGTACTCGAGCATGTCTGCACAGTCGTTAGCATTTATAGATAAAGGTTTAATCATGTAACCCTCCAAACCTACACTCTCACTTATGCCAACTATCGCTGCAAATGTTTTTAAAGTAATTCCATGCTTACTCTGCTGACAGTTGTTGTATGGAAGGGCCCAGGATTTAATGTTTGCTTAGAATGGCTTAAAAATCACTTCATCAATGTATATGATCTTCTTTAGTTAGTCTGCCTTGCTAGTAAGCTCCCTAAAGCATGTCAATCTCTGGATTGTAAGATGTTAAGTGTAAATTGTGGTCATTCTCTTCTTAGACTTCATCACTTATATTTTATCTTGTGTTTCGAGTATATTCTCATAAGTTGGGAGGCTGACAGTTTGTATTCAGGGAACTATCTATGTAGCTAAATAACCCTAGACTGGAGAGATAGTCCCTTTTAGCTCTCCAGTGTTGATGCCTAAACTATATAATGAATAAATGCATCAGAGAGAGCTTCCTGCCTCTTTGGGTTTGATTACTCAGTTAGCAATCTCAATGGTCAAGTTATCTGAAGAATTTTTAAACTTAATAGTATGGGATGCCTAAAATTAGAGATACTTAGCGATAACTCGCAAAAACCGCTCCTAATATTTTAGGTTTGTGCCCCATATCGTAGCTAGAACCCATAGGTATTAAGCCTATTTTAATATTGGTCTTTCAAGACTTCCATTACTTACATTATATTAAATTGGTAAATCTACAATATTAATTTCACTTGATTTAAGAAATATTTTGAATTTATAATCAGTGTTCAATCTGTATTCGTATCTGGAAGAGAGTACTCTCATTTTTACAAACTATTTAGGAGTAATTCCGAATTGTTAATGAGTATTTTTATATCCGCCCATTCCTGTTGGAATCAATGTTGGGAACAACATTTCCTCAATGTATGGATCTCTATAGTAGATCTTGTTTCTTAGAAGTTCTTACTAATCTATTCTTTTTTTTCTAATGATTTTTTTATTCAGTGATTTTATTTATTTCTTCATATCTGTTAGGTCTTATTATTTAAAATGAATCAAGTGCAGTAATTTCACCAAGTTCGATACGTCTTCCAAGTATATTATCATTATACTCTAAGTTCAAAGGAAGTTGGTAATATTCCTGAGCAGTGTCTACATGAATTCCTCTGCTTATATCTTCATATAAGACATCTTAACCTTCTATATCTATGATATCATTTACCCTATGACTGATTGCAGGGAAAATATGAACATCCTCATTTAATTTTCCAAGAATTTCCCTCAAGTCATTGTTTGCTTATATGATATGATATATCTCCCAGTTGCAATAAAATATCTTGAAGAGATGATTCTTCTCTTTTAGATATGAGAGAGCAGTTCCAATATTTTTCTTTTCATGTGTTGAAAGCTTATGCCACCAATTATCCTCTCTTCTTAGTTCTTTGAAATAATTATGTATACTTTCATCATAAGTTGTGAATCTTAGTCTCCAAGTACATGATAGTAAGAACCTCCTTTCTTATTCTCAATGTATGAATGTATATTTCCAAGCATTATTGCGTATTATTGTTATCTTGTTTTGAGTTTTATCAATTCTTCAGGTTATGGAAACGTTTTTTCATTACAATAGTCTTGAATGTCTGTTTTACTAAATTAGTAGTTTATCTTAACTCTTTACTTATTCTCATCCCATGAAATATTTTCAAGTTGCTCAATATAAATAAATGCAGATCTCGGAGTATCATTTTCACTATCAAGATTTAGATAGTTATTATCTTTTCTTTAATTTAAGAGTTAAAGTAGCTTTCCATATTTACCACATATTTCTTTATTAATCTAACTATTTAATTTCTTATGCAGATTTATCATTTGCTTTCCTATTTTCTTTTGAATGTTATTATTCTCTAACTCATAAACTACACTTTACTTTGATTAATTTTAGATTTGTTTTATAATTTTCATTTCTCTTTGTTAGATAAGAAGTAATTTTGACATGAATGCTTCTTCTTTCTTTTTAATATCTTTCAAACTTCTCTCTTTAAGGAACATTCTTATTTTAACAAGTCCATTTTCAATCATAAATCTTTTGATAAATTGTTCTGATTTACTCAATGAAATTTTTGTAATACTATTTGTTGATATTGCTAATTTTAAAGGAATCTCTATGTCAAGCCTTTTAAAGTATTTATTTTCTATCATTTGTTATTAAAAGTTAATTATTCTCTCAAGCAGCTAGTCACTTATTTATTTATTCTTCTTTTCTATTAAAAGCTTCTATATTTCATAGTCAGAAAAAATTATGCTTTTTATTCTATTATCTTGCTTATTTAAATAATAGTCTTTGATTCTCTCAAGAATTTCATTATGCTAGTCAGAGTAAATGATTAATTCAAGTTAATTAATTTCTACATTGCTTAACAATGCGATTTTTTCCTATAAGTATTATTCTTCAATAATAAAATACTGATCAGATTTCTGATCAGATTTTTTATCTTCAAAAGATTCTATGATTTGTATTCTTTCTTTTTGCAAACTCTTTTATAGCATTTCCTCACTAAATAATAAAGGGTTAACTTTTTTAACTTTTCAGATTAAATCTAAAAATTATTTGTGGATAATATTATTTTTATAAAAATTACATAAAAGAAAGAAATGCACATTTTACACTAGTTTCGCACTTTTTTATATTAAAATAACTTACTAAAGTTACGCACATATTATAAATTTTATAGATTTTTAATCAATATAATTCAAAGTATCAATATTGCAGTATTATTACTAATATAATGATTTTAATCGAATATTGATGAATAAAAATATATCTAATAAGAAATCAGATAATATTATAATTATGTAATGATAGAAAAAAAAACCTTCCGATATTAAATGAAAACATTTATAAATTATTGATATGAATCAAAATAATTCATGAAATAAATAATTTTAAAATCTTAATATTAAAAAGATTTATATCCAGTAGTTGAATAAAAAAAAATAAATAAAATATCAACATGATAAAAAATTCGATTAATAAAAATTGACTTATAAAAAATACCTTTTACTATTATATACAAAATTTAATAAATAATTTATGACAAATACAAAAAGCCCATAAAAATGGTTTTTAAAGATTTATTAATCATTAAAAATTAAGGCTAGAGGTATCCCAAAACCTAAAAAATAATTTAATAAACCCCAAAACCACAATAATTTTTTTAAAACGTGAGTTCGTTGCGTGCCATGCAGTTCCCGATGCTTTTCGTCTTTGCTACCTCGAAATGCCCAGTTGTCTACATATTTGAAGATTTGACTAATGATAAAGTATCTTGATTTCTCTGTTATGATTTGCAAAGAATTTTATGATCTGCCATGTTTATGAAAGTGAGTGTAACTTCTTATTTTGGCTTAAGGAACATCTCTAAAGTATTTTAAAACGTGAGTTCGTTGCGTGCCATGCAGTTTCCGATACTTTTCGACTTTGTTACCTCGAAATGCCCAGTTGTCTACATATTTGAAGATTTGACTAATGATAAAGTATCTTGATTTCTCTGTTATGATTTGCAAAGAATTTTATGATTTGTCATGTTTATGAAAGAGAGTGTAACTTCTTATTTTGGCTTAAGGAACATCTCTAAAGTATTTTAAAACGTGAGTTCGTTGCGTGCCATGCAGTTTCCGATACTTTTCGACTTTGTTACCTCGAAATGCCCAGTTGTCTACATATTTGAAGATTTGACTAATGATAAAGTATCATGATTTCTCTGTTATGATTTGCAAAGAATTTTATGATTTGTCATGTTTATGAAAGTGAGTGTAACTTCTTATTTGGCATTAAGGAACATCTCTAAAGTATTTTAAAACGTGAGTTCGTTGCCTGCCATGCAGTTTCCGATACTTTTCGACTTTGTTACCTCGAAATGCCCAGTTGTCTACATATTTGAAGATTTGACTAATGATAAAGTATCTTGATTTCTCTGTTATGATTTGCAAAGAATTTTATGATTTGTCATGTTTATGAAAGTGAGTGTAACTTCTTATTTTGGCTTAAGGAACATCTCTAAAGTATTTTAAAACGTGAGTTCGTTGCGTGCCATGCAGTTTCCGATACTTTTCGACTTTGTTACCTCGAAATGCCCAGTTGTCTACATATTTGAAGATTTGACTAATGATAAAGTATCTTGATTTCTCTGTTATGATTTGCAAAGAATTTTATGATTTGTCATGTTTATGAAAGTGAGTGTAAACTTCTTATTTTGGCTTAAGGAACATCTCTAAAGTATTTTAAAACGTGAGTTCGTTGCGTGCCATGCAGTTTCCGATACTTTTCGACTTTGTTACCTCGAAATGCCCAGTTGTCTACATATTTGAAGATTTGACTAATGATAAAGTATCTTGATTTCTCTGTTATGATTTGCAAAGAATTTTATGATTTGTCATGTTTATGAAAGTGAGTGTAACTTCTTATTTTGGCTTAAGGAACATCTCTAAAGTATTTTAAAACGTGAGTTCGTTGCGTGCCATGCAGTTTCCGATACTTTTCGACTTTGTTACCTCGAAATGCCCAGTTGTCTACATATTTGAAGATTTGACTAATGATAAAGTATCTTGATTTCTCTGTTATGATTTGCAAAGAATTTTATGATTTGTCATGTTTATGAAAGTGAGTGTAACTTCTAATTTTGGCTTAAGGAACATCTCTAAAGTATTTTAAAACGTGAGTTAGTTGCGTGCCATGCAGTTCCCGATACTTTTCGAATTTGTTACCTCGAAATGCCCAGTTGTCTACATATTTGAAGATTTGACTAATGATAAAGTATCTTGATTTCTCTGTTATGATTTGCAAAGAATTTTATGATCTGACATGATTATGAAAGTGAGTGTAACTTCTTATTTTGGCTTAAGGAACATCTCTAAAGCATTTTAAAACGTGAGTTCGTTACGTGCCATGCAGTTCCCGATACTTTTCGACTTTGTTACCTCGAAATGCACAGTTGTCTACAAATTTGAAGATTTGACTAATGATAAAGTATCATGATTTCTCTGTTATGATTTGCAAAGAATTTTATGATTTGCCATGTTTATGAAAGTGAGTGTAACTTCTTATTTTGGCTTAAGGAACATCTCTAAAGTATTTTAAAACGTGAGTTCGTTGCGTGCCATGCAGTTTCCGATACTTTTCGACTTTGTTACCTCGAAATGCACAGTTGTCTACAAATTTGAAGATTTGACTAATGATAAAGTATCTTGATTTCTCTGTTATGATTTGCAAAGAATTTTATGATCTGCCATGTTTATGAAAGTGAGTGTAACTTCTTATTTTGGCTTAAGGAACATCTCTAAAGTATTTTAAAACGTGAGTTCGTTGCGTGCCATGCAGTTTCCGATACTTTTCGACTTTGTTACCTCGAAATGCCCAGTTGTCTACATATTTGAAGATTTGACTAATGATAAAGTATCTTGATTTCTCTGTTATGATTTGCAAAGAATTTTATGATTTGTCATGTTTATGAAAGTGAGTGTAACTTCTTATTTTGGCTTAAGGAACATCTCTAAAGTATTTTAAAACGTGAGTTAGTTGCGTGCCATGCAGTTCCCGATACTTTTCGAATTTGTTACCTCGAAATGCCCAGTTGTCTACATATTTGAAGATTTGACTAATGATAAAGTATCTTGATTTCTCTGTTATGATTTGCAAAGAATTTTATGATTTGTCATGTTTATGAAAGTGAGTGTAACTTCTTATTTTGGCTTAAGGAACATCTCTAAAGTATTTTAAAACGTGAGTTCATTGCGTGCCATGCAGTTTCCGATACTTTTCGACTTTGTTACCTCGAAATGCCCAGTTGTCTACATATTTGAAGATTTGACTAATGATAAAGTATCTTGATTTCTCTGTTACGATTTGCAAAGAATTTTATGACTTGTCATCTTTATAAAAGTGAGTGTAACTTCTTATTTTGGCATAAGGAACATATAAAAAATATTTTAAAACGTGAGTTCGTTGCGTGCCATGCAGTTCCCGATACTTTTCGACTTTGTTACCTCGAAATGCCCAGTGGTCTACATATTTGAAATTTACTAATGATAAAGTATCTTGATTTCTCTGTCATGATTTGCAAAGAATTTTATCATTTGTCAGTTAGAAAGTGAGTGTAACTTTTTTGGCTTAAGGAACATCTCTAAAGTATTTTAAAACGTGAGTTCGTTGCGTGCCATGCAGTTTCCGATACTTTTCGACTTTGTTACCTCGAAATGCCCAGTTGTCTACATATTTGAAGATTTGACTAATGATAAAGTATCTTGATTTCTCTGTTATGATTTGCAAAGAATTTTATGATTTGTCATGTTTATGAAAGTGAGTGTAACTTCTTATTTTGGCTTAAGGAACATCTCTAAAGTATTTTAAAACGTGAGTTCGTTGCGTGCCATGCAGTTTCCGATACTTTTCGACTTTGTTACCTCGAAATGCCCAGTTGTCTACATATTTGAAGATTTGACTAATGATAAAGTATCTTGATTTCTCTGTTATGATTTGCAAAGAATTTTATGATTTGTCATGTTTATGAAAGTGAGTGTAACTTCTTATTTTGGCTTAAGGAACATCTCTAAAGTATTTTAAAACGTGAGTTCGTTGCGTGCCATGCAGTTCCCGATACTTTTCGACTTTGTTACCTCGAAATGCCCAGTTGTCTACAAATTTGAAGATTTGACAAATGATAAAGTATCTTGATTTCTCTGTTATGATTTGCAAAGAATTTTATGATTTGTCATGTTTATGAAAGTGATTGTAAGTTCTTATTTTGGCTTGAGGAACATCTCTAAAGTATTTTAAAACGTGAGTTCGTTGCGTGCCATGCAGTTTCTGATGCTTTTCGAACTTTGTTACCTCGAAATGCACAGTTGTCTTCAAATTTGAAGATTTGACTAATGATAAAGTATCTTGATTTCTCTGTTATGATTTGCAAAGAATTTTATGATCTGCCATGTTTATGAAAGTGAGTGTAACTTCTTATTTTGGCTTAAGGAACATCTCTAAAGTATTTTAAAACGTGAGTTCGTTGCGTGCCATGCAGTTTCCGATACTTTTCGACTTTGTTACCTCGAAATGCCCAGTTGTCTACATATTTGAAGATTTGACTAATGATAAAGTATCTTGATTTCTCTGTTATGATTTGCAAAGAATTTTATGATTTGTCATGTTTATGAAAGTGAGTGTAACTTCTTATTTTGGCTTAAAGGAACATCTCTAAAGTATTTTAAAACGTGAGTTCATTGCGTGCCATGCAGTTCCCGATGCTTTTCGACTTTGTTACCTCGAAATGCACAGTTGTCTTCAAATTTGAAGATTTGACTAATGATAAAGTATCTTGATTTCTCTGTTATGATTTGCAAAGAATTTTATGATCTGCCATGTTATGAAAGTGAGTGTAACTTCTTATTTTGGCTTAAGGAACATCTCTAAAGTATTTTAAAACGTGAGTTCGTTGCGTGCCATGCAGTTTCCGATACTTTTCGACTTTGTTACCTCGAAATGCCCAGTTGTCTACATATTTGAAGATTTGACTAATGATAAAGTATCTTGATTTCTCTGTTATGATTTGCAAAGAATTTTATGATTTGTCATGTTTATGAAAAAGTGAGTGTAAACTTCTTATTTTGGCTTAAGGAACATCTCTAAAGTATTTTAAAACGTGAGTTCGTTGCGTGCCATGCAGTTTCCGATACTTTTCGACTTTGTTACCTCGAAATGCCCAGTTGTCTACATATTTGAAGATTTGACTAATGATAAAGTATCTTGATTTCTCTGTTATGATTTGCAAAGAATTTTATGATTTGTCATGATTATGAAAAGTGAGTGTAACTTCTTATTGTTGGCTTAAGGAACATCTCTAAAGTATTTTAAAACGTGAGTTCGTTGCGTGCCATGCAGTTTCCGATACTTTTCGACTTTGTTACCTCGAAATGCCCAGTTGTCTACATATTTGAAGATTTGACTAATGATAAAGTATCTTGATTTCTCTGTTATGATTTGCAAAGAATTTTATGATTTGTCATGTTTATGAAAGTGAGTGTAAC